>JAIPMN010009404.1:0-17809 GCA_020650975.1 Apostichopus californicus | reverse complement strand
AAAAAAAAAAAAAAAAAAAAAAAATATGCTCAAGGGGGGGGCGGCTGCCCCCTTCGCCCCCCCCCTTGGCTACGCGCCTGGGCTACGCCGTTTCTCCAAACACTCACTACACGGCATGATTTATTATCATTGCATCATGCATGCAATGCATGACACTATAATAAGTATGCCGGATACTACGACAGTTCATCCAATTAAATTGCAGTATCTAGTGACGTCATCATACCTATGTTGTGCGCGGAATGTTCCCTTCGTGAAGAGCGTAGTAAATTCGGTTGCCACGAAGACAGTTACAGAACCTTTATTTGATCCTGTATACCTTTGTGCCGTTATACGTTGGAATTCTTAGTGGAGTTATTTACCATATTTTACAAAGGTGTTTAAACTGCAGCAATCGGATCACTTGTTGGTACGGTATTATGCCTGATTCTAATTCTCCCGCCACGTGTGATTGTATTAAAACTTGCGTAAGCTTTAACGCTCGGTGTGCATATACTTGCCCCTACTTATAATTATATTTATCTTTGATACTGTACGACGACACTGGCACTGGTGTATACCTGTCTGAAACAGCAATTGTTTTCTTGTTAGTAGTACGTTCTGAGGATACGTTAGAAAAGGACATTGATATTTTTGGAAGCAATCATCGACGGTCAGTTGTAATAAGTACTTATTATTTGCCTAAATGTTTATCTATCAAGTACTATTAGTAAAATTAGTATCATTACCAGCCCATATGCCTTCGAACGTTACATGCAGTAATAACATAACGTTAGTGCGTACTAAGCAGTGTAGACGTAGGCCGTAGCAGTACTACGCTACTAGCCTAGTAGTAGGCCTACTAGCCTATGTATCCTCAAGCAAACAACGTTGTGACTTCGAATGATAATAACTCACCGGTAAATAACTATCATAATAGTCAATTTTGCATCATTATCTTTCGAAAACCTTAAGCTGTATTGATGCAGGCCCGCTAAGTTACCAGCCTTTACTGGGAAGTCACCTGTATTTATAAGGCACTCTGTCTGTCTTACTGGCGCGTTGATTTTAATCTCCTTGCAAAATTTCAATTTTCATTACTAAATTGTGATGATGAATGGCGGAAGCTACGTTTAAATTGTACCTATTAATTTAGGCCTTATTAACTTATAGTTATACTAGGCTAGGCCTAAAAGTTATTGCCCCTAGGCTAGTACCTGTATTTCTTTTCATTTTTCAATTTATGGCGGAAATAACTTTCCTAGATAGGCTAGGCCTATCTCTTTTGCAAATTACAAGAGTCTAAACTAACATTAAGTAACAAACTATCTTGAACCGTTATAGGTAATCCCCTGTCAATAATCGGTTCGGCTAGTCTAAAATTAATTTAAAGCAGAGAACTCATTCAGTCTTTGTTTCAGATACTAATTGTGGTAAGCTTACTGGTATCGGTAATTGGTAAAGATAGCCTAGGCTAATGTATGTTGTTAACGAGTGCTTTCAAAAAGACATTTCATCAGTATACATGTAAGTTAGGCATGGTTGAATAGGCCCACTCCTTATATTACATAATTCAGAAAAACCATTTTTTATCACCCTTAGGCCTACTGGCAAATTTAATTGACCACACATTAGTGCTGATAGTCGCGTAATCGCCAGTAGTCGCGATCACACTTTGAAAGTTTTATTAATCGCGATCACAATTTAAGTTGCGATTACTCGATTGCAAGCTAGCACTACACATAATTTGCTTTTGAAATATAGCCCTACCTTTCAAAAACAACATTTTGCAGCTTGTCAGCAAATATCGCAAAAGTATACAGGTTCTCACAATGCTACACTACTGTCACTAGCACTGTGCTGTGTTAAAAATCAGCAAGCACCTGCTCGGGTTAGATTCATGCGTTTGCTTGTCAGTTATACGCTTGTTCAGTCCTAGCAATGTTAAATCATTGCGCTAGTTCGTAACTTACTAATCTTTTACGATTTCCAAAGTATTTGTAATTTAATCAAACATGTTTACAATTACTTCCTTACTGACATGGTTCACATTTATCGAATATCTGATCGAGTGTGTCGATTGCGGTGTAGTTTAATTTCAATGTGCAAAATATGTGCCTGCTATCATGCTAGGCTAGAGCCTAGCCTAGAACGTCCTACAGAAAACTCTTGAAAACTTATCATCAAACTGCTACAAGTGTTACATCTATTTATTGTTTGCATGTTTGCTTTCATTAGGGCTAGAAGTTGTAGTAGCCTCGTAGATTCATTCGATAGTTTTTGATTTACTATGAAGGATTTTATAAAATGTTGCAAATTGAAAATTGTTCAGTTTTTGTTTGGTAGATGTTTTAACATGATTAAGACACCACACGTTAAGACACTAAAGAACAAATAAAGACAGTGCACCATGGAGAAAATTATTTTTGACTATTTTTGCAATGTAAAAATGACAGTGGTGACGTCATAACTGTAACCGAGTAATCGTGAGAAGAGCAATGTGATTAATCGACTACAAAAGAGTCGACTATCAGCACTACCACACATATTACGAGTGGTACTGAATTGCCATCATTTTCCTTGAGATTGACCATGGTCAACATTGTTTACAACGAATTGGAAGCATAAATTTGGCCCTATGTTAATTGTTTTTGTTTCCTTTTACTATTTACAGTAATATAAACGACCAAAATGGCAGATATGACGACTTATTCCTTCAAGTCTTCCCAAGTGTCGCACTACATGGCCCTGCCTCAAGATGGTAAGGTACAGGTCATGTACGTGTGGATTGATGGCAGTGGGGAGACCATGAGAGCTAAAACAAAGACGATGGACTTTGTTCCAAAGTCATTTGAAGGTAAGAATGCAAAGCATGGTAATTTTGATGCACTAATTAAGGTACACGGTCATTTGCTGTGCCCTTTGTGTGATACGTCCTGGTTTATTTTGCCCAATGCATGCATTTACTTTGTTAAAGTCGATACCTTTCTGTACACGGCTTTCTGTAAATGACATATTCACACTGTTACACCCTTTGGGGGAATCTGATGTGAAGTTTGCCTACTTGCCTAAAACAACTGTGTTACTACTATATATTGACTTTGTACATTTTTGTAACGTTATGCCAGTTACTGGTGTGTGGACTAGTATTACAGTATGTTCCCAAACTGGTAGTCACTGTAGTTACAGTGTTTTTAAGTCCAATTGAAACCCACTTTTTTTCCCAACTGAGGTTTCAACCACAAAGCCTCAACCGAAATCGTTACATGTTTGATTTGAAGTGTTAGATCTGTCTTATTTGTAGTGTTCGACCGATTGTATGACAATCGGTTTTACCGATTACCGATTAATTCCTGTGACAATCGGCCGATGCCGATTACCGATTATTTCAAAATTTTCGTGGAACTGGCCTAATGTATGATTTAGTGTTATGCATGGTTACCAACTTCTAGGCCAATACAATCAAAGATGTAAATGAACGACTTAACTTGTCACAGTAAAGATTAATGGAGCAAGTAAAGAACACTGCAATACATACATGGGGCGCTGTACGTTTATAACTAAGAGTCGCAATATTTCAATCCCGCCAAAACACAGTTTTTGACAGTGCTGTGCAGACTACAGAAGGGGAAAAATAGTAGTTGCTACGAAATGAAAAAAAAGAAGAAGTTAGGGACAGCTTTTGCAACTGCCATTAAAACCATTATTAGTGTTGCAACTCGAACGTTAATAAGTGAAAAGTATATCGCACGTTAATAAAATATTCGTTATTTCGTTAGCTGATATCAAAATATATAATCTGATAAGAAAAATAATGTGTTAAAGTAAGTTGGCCTGACGTTCGATCGTAGTAGGATCGAAACGTCAGGCCAACTTACTCTTACACATATTCTTACACAGGCTCTTTGGTGATAAGCAGTTTGCTAACATGTTTATTTTATTTTGAAAACAATCCCGAACCTTTGCTTCAAGTTTTCAATGATTACCATCTGCGAGGTAAAACTTTAGATCGAACGTTGTTTCAAACGATCATACACAGTAAGTCAATGGAGCTTCTCCATTGACTTAACTACATGTGGGGGAAATCACACACTAAAGTCCCATTGACTTTGTCGCGCGTGTCACTGGAAATCAGACTTGCTTTTAGTCGGTTGCGGTAAGAGATTCAGTTACTGTAAGGGGTACACAGTACATGCGGTCAGGGAAAAAGTTTCTTCGGGTTTTTCGCAAAAATATGCGTAAGAATGTTTACCTAATCAAAAAATACTGTAATGCAGTAGAACTACTGAAGACTGTCGCCAAACGTGCTTAGGGATTTTTAGGAGTATTTGGCGCCTTGATTTCATCATTTTATGCCTTTTGTAAAATCTTGGGCGCATTTTCAAACTGAACAGTTCTGAAGCTCAACCGTTCTCTAGACAGACTAGCCTAATGTACGTAGAACTCACAATGAACAAAGCCTAATGTTATTGTTTTCACTTTCCAGTTTTCACCTACGGTGAAACGGCCAAAGTGGTTCAAAAGTATATTGATTTGGTTTTTATATTTAGTTGAGACAATTAGTCTTTCTTATCAATCGTTTAACATGATAACAGGAGGTTTTGTTAGATGCAAGAAGCTAATTGAAAAAAATAATAATTACATCGTCCCCCTAAGCTTATCGCGGGTACACTGTATGATGTTAACTGCCAAAACTGGATAGTATATCGACAGCATTTGTACAAACTCGCGTGAGGAACATGCGATCATACTGCTACACGGTAGACTAGTGCACCTTCCCCGGCTATGAATAGCAATGAATCGAATGATCTAAATTTGTCTCCCGTCGTGGTTGTGGTGAATCAAAAGCGCGGAAAATACAATCCTTTATGTGGAACGTAATAATCGGTTCCAAATAATCGGTAGCGCAATGGATTTTGCCGATGCCGATTATTTACCGATTGTCTGATAATCGGCCCGATGCCGATTGTCTTACCGATTATCGGTCGAACACTACTTATTTGTAGTTGTAAATCTCATCAATGCATTGGTCATATGTAGTCAGACTAACTATATATGAGTTTAAGAAAACAATGACTTTGTGAAGTTTGCATGTATAATAACAATTCTTGAGTCAGCAGTTGATGCAAATATTCCCGACGCTGATATATAATTGATATTAGAATGATATTGCGATGTGCGTTCCAACATTTATGATTCGTAATTGAATATCATGCGATGTGATTGGATGATATCAGATTAAGTAATTAAAGACGAGAATGCACCAAAAGTGAACTGAACTCCAGTATTCTCTATACAGGATACCACAAATATATCTGCTGTTCAGTGACTGATGCCTTTGCTGTTGTTAGATGTTAAATCAGTTTTCTTTATTGATTGGTTTTCAGGTTATAAATCATTAGTGTGAATAGTCAAGTTTTCTTGCAGACAATGAATTATAATTTTGCTAATTGAGTCAAATTTTGAAATTTTCTAATTAACATTGTGCATGTAATTAGTTTAACTCATGAAATGGCATTTGGGTGACTGTAACGATGTGTTATTGAAGTAATGTGCGCATCAACTGTGTGTGTGAGGGTGTTAAGATTGTTTATGCGTGTGTCGCTTGTGCGTGTTGCTTTGGATGCATTATTTGTTTGAATGGTGCGTGTTGTGCCTGTTTACTTTAAACAGGGTTTGGAACGGATTGGGAGGCAGTTATTACTTAGAGTTCATGAAGACAAGACATGTTCTTTTATCTTGGTAAGACTCCGTTGAAGTTTGGCAACAAATACACTTTGACGTAGTGACAAATATAAAACCCCCGTGACTGGACTCTTTATTTATTTGTTACAGTGACCAACTCATTGATAGCTCCCTCATTATTAACTCTGTTCTAAGTTTGATCAATTACACTTTTGAGTATTACTCCACATTACAAATTCGGTTTGATAAGACCGTGGACCAAACCCTAAAGTTAAGATGTTTGGTAACAAGAAAATTAGTACAACAAATGCTGTTTAATTGCTTGTACCAATCGGTGATTGCCAAAGACCTGATGAGGTCAAGAGTCAAGACAATGAGTTGCAGCAGATGTTAAAGTAATGGTTGACATGACAAAATTTGTCTTTCGATAAAGTACAAATGTTTGAAATAATAATGCTAAAATAATCATGCTAAATTAGCTTTAATGGGATGTTCATATCTTTTGTTACAGACTGTCCAGAGTGGACATACGATGGGTCAAGTACCGACCAGGCAGAGGGCTCGAACAGCGACCTTTACCTACAACCTAAGGCCCTGTTTAAAGATCCTTTCAGATTAGGAGACAACAAGATTGTATTGTGTGATATCTACAAGTACAACAGGAAACCAGAAGGTAAATTAATAACAAAGGCAAACAGGATAATTATATGGTCATTATTGTCTTCTACCACATGTGTACATGTTTATCAATTATACTTTCTACAATGACAAATATGGGGTCAATATTTCTTTAATATGTGATGTGACCGTAGTCAGGAGGTTAAGCTGCTCTGTGCTACCTTGAGCAACTTAACCACATGACAGGTTGAGTAAATGAGTAATTGGTGGATTGTTCCTATTGTATGCAGGGCTGACTTCTGTCAATTATCCAAACTTTATCAAATATCCTATGTGACTCCATTGTCTTGTGGAACTATTTTATACAAAGTTTGGGTCAAACCTAGAAAACATGTTTTGAAGTGGACATATAATTGGGATGTGAGGAGAGTTCCCAAAGGAAAAGACAGATAGAGATACAATCAATAAACGACTTCCTGAAGGACAGACCTCGTGCCATTTACAGAATTGAAGTTTGAACATGTTCCTTCACCAAACAGGAGTACACTCGAACAGGCGAGATCCTCCCACCTCCTCCCGTAGCTGAGACTCCTCGAACATGAAAATGTAAACCATATTGTTGAATGCTTTGATCCAGTGACAAGTTACAGTATAATATATTGCATGAATTCTGTAAGCTGTGGATGCAGTTTACATTCCACAAATGCTTCTGTGTAACTTCACCTGTACTGGTGTCGCTGTGTATTGCCGTTTGCCCTCGGTGAGCAGAGAATGTTTGTGTACTTTGGTGCATACTCAATACTGGGGTAGACATCTTGTATTATAACTACTCTGCTGCATCATGGTTCAATGTTTGAAGCAATTTGATCATTTTTTCAATCGAACCAGATAAAAAAAAGTCTTCCCTTTCGAAGGTTTTATGGAAAAAAAAGCAGTGTGGAACTTTAAAAAGCAATGTCACAAATAACCCTTCCCTCCTCTCCCTGCTCCTCTCCCCTCCTCTCCCTGCTCCTCTCCCTCCCTCCCTCTCCCCTCCTCTCCCTGTCCCCCCTCCTCCCTTCCCCCTCCTCCCTTCCCCCCTTCCCTTCCCCAGTTCCTTGAACCTGTTGCTGATTCTGTTACAGTCATATATATTTTATAAATGCTTTTCTTGATCTTCTTTTATATATCTAGATAAGAACTTCAGATATTACTGCAATCAAGTTATGTCAAAACCAGAAGTTGCAACGACCCATCCATGGTTTGGCATCGAACAAGAATACACATTCCTCTCCCCTGATGGTCATCCATTTGGCTGGCCCAAGCTCGGTTACCCTGGACCCCAAGGTACGTTTTTAAACTTTTATGCCTGTTGTCTTGTCGGTATAGTTGTTTGCTGTTTATTATTTGTTGTGGTTACAGTGATTATTATGATAAATAGTTTCTGTTTCTTTCATCTGTGATATCGTACCCTTGAAATGTTCGTCTGTATAAACGTGCGAGATGGTTGAAATAAATAGCTTCCATTGATTTGGGTTTGTTCCAGGTCCATACTACTGTGGTGTTGGTGCTGATAAGGTCCACGGTAGAGCTATCGTCGAGGCTCATTACAGAGCATGTCTGTACGCTGGAGTCAAGATCGCAGGGACCAACGCAGAAGTCATGCCCGCCCAGTGGGAGTTCCAAGTGGGTCCATGCGAAGGTATCGAGATGGGTGATCACTTGTGGATGGCCAGATTCCTCCTACACAGAGTAGCCGAAGACTTTGGTGTCGTGGTGTCCTTGGACCCCAAGCCCATGGCAGGTGATTGGAATGGTGCAGGAGCTCACTGCAACTTTAGTACCCAAGCCATGAGGGATGAGAATGGCATAGTGTAAGTATTCACAAAGGGAGCACATAACAAGGTCCTCATTTGTAGGTTTGGGGCCACTCGCTGATATGTTGTTTACCTCTGTTATCGGCAGTATAGCGCACAATGTGTCAATCACCTGTAATGGATAAGAACAAATAGGTGTTGTTGGTAGTTTTATGCATACGACCCACCCTCATAGATTAATTCAAATGATGCACACGTAGCCCACAAATTTCCTTGGGTAATATGGTTCTTTCCTACTCGTATCTCTCAGGTTCATGTACTCATTCCACAAATACTTCCCATTGACTAATGCAGTAATAAACCACCTGTGTCCCACATGCTTTTGCAATTATATCCCACACATATACCACAGGGTTATGGGTGTTGTAAATCTCAACAAGTGACGTGCCTCTCAGGTTCATGTACTTATTTCACAAATACTTCCCATTGGCTAATGCAGTAATAAACCACAGTCTATCCCACATGCTTTTGCAATTATATCCCACACATATACCACAGGGTTATGGATGTTGTCAATCTCGACAAGTGACATGAATAATAATAATAAGAGGGTGGTAGCTACAAGTAAGTAGCATGTTTCCTTGGGAAGTATCCACCACAGAATAAAATGAATAGAGATTGTAGTTAAACTAAAGCACTTCCTTCAAAAGTGCAAACATATCTTCTCACATGTTCATAAGTACCATGTATGTACATAACTAGACAACTATGAAATCTGTTAACTGAATTTGATGTGTATCACTGAATGGATTATTGTGCAAAGAAACGACAAATGAGTTTGATGGCTGAATATATATTCTATAGTTTTCAGCAGCACTGGAGTAACTGCTTTGAACCTAACAGTGTGTACATTGTTAGTATGTAGGATGACAAGTCTTGTATGATGAAACGATTATGCTAATACTATTTACTGATGGCATTTGCAAAAGACTGCAGTAGGTGATTGTTAATAGTAGATTGTGCAATAGACTGCAGGTTAGGTGATTGTTAATAGTAGATGGTGTCATACTGAAGAAGGATGGATGGGGTTACGTTCTGTTTTTAATTAAAGCCAATGTTCCTTCTTCTTGATACAGAGATATCAAAGAGGCTGTGAAGAAGTTTGCTAAGAGGCACGACAAGCACATCTTCGCCTACGATCCCAACCAAGGTAAAGACAACGCCAGACGACTGACGGGGCTCCATGAAACTTCCAGCTTGGGTGACTTTAGTTCCGGTGTGGCAAACAGAGGTGCCAGCATTAGAATACCAAGACATGTAAGTATTTATTAGCTCTTCATAGTAAGGAATTGTTACAGAGATTTCATAGCATCCTTGATCTGTATACTTGGTTGTCACTGTAATAATAATATGAAATAGTTTCCTCCTTGAGGGAATCTTCTTTGCCTTCTGTTGCCAAATGCATTTTTACGAAATTTCAACAGTTATGCACAGCAATCAGCCCTCTAAAAAACCAAAATAGTATGGACAACAATCTTTGCTATTGGTGTTCCAATGACATTTTAATACCTCTAATTTACATATATTGTTTTTTTTTTTTTTCTTTAGTGTGGTGAAGACCGAAAGGGTTACATGGAGGACAGACGGCCTGCCTCAAACTGCGACCCGTACAGAGTTACGGAGGCGATCGTGCGGTCAGTTATTCTGGACGACTGGTCAGATTTCTTTGTCCATGCCGATGCCATCGGTCCGCTTCCAGAGGACAACGAATAAGGGACAAGGCTGATACTTTCCGACGCGCCGACTTTGATGAACTCCTCAAACCGTAAAATGGGAAAGCGATATTTGTTGATATTCAAGGGGATGGTGAACTTTTCAAATTAATTTGTTCCAAGAGATACCTCTCCCATTATGACTCCCCTATGACTTGCCAAAGAGGGGGAGGGGGAGAGGGGACAGGTAAAAGAGACGTTATCATAAGCATTTATACGTGGGTCAGTCGTCATACATACAGGTTTTAGAAAAAACTAGGTGTGTTGATACGCTACCGGGTGTGGAGTGCAACTTAAATCATTCATAAACCTTTTCATTTCAGGGTGTACATATTATTAATGTATGTTATTGTTGTAAATATGCTTGACCATTTCCAGGGAATAATTTTAGAGGTTTACTTTGTGCATAGTAAGTATGAGATGTTCTCATGTATAAGAGAGGCTTTAAATCAGTCCGGGCTGCCTCTCTGCATAGTATAAGCCTCCCTGCTGTAAAAGAGTTAACTCCTTAAAGAGGTTATTTTTGTATATTGGGGGGTTGGTGGGTGGGGCAGGGGGGTGGTTATTTGTGTTAAATTGTTTATTAAACCTTCTGAAATAAATAATGGAATAGCAAATATCACACGCTTGGCATCCATCCAGAAATAAGATGAAATTGTATCTATATATGAAGGTGTGGTGGTGTGTAACAGCTGCAAATGTATGACAAGCTTTATCTGTGTATGCAGGCATTCCCTTAAGTGTACAATCTACTGCTGTACCTGGTATGTAAATATCAACAGGTGCAATACAGGAAAACATTCGTCTATGTCTGTCCAGTTACTAAGGAAATCATAACGTTTTACTGAGCAGAGAATATGCTAGCTGTAAATGGTGGGTGGCATTTACAGTAGGACTCAATTTCTATTTTTCTCTAGAAATATGAAGATTTAATATTATGCCTAACTGTCCCCTCAAAAGGACTGTGTTAGCAATACATTGCTGAATTTATGTGAATGGTTATTTACATTTTGCCGGCAATGTATTTGATTGTAATCATGAGTGATGGTTGTTCTGAGAGAAAGGTGGAGGAGGGGGGTGTGAAGGGAGAGAAAAAGGGGCTCAATTCCATACCTCTTTTGTTTCTTTAATGTGTTTTGTCTGTCGATTTCTTTTAGTGTGTTTTGTGTTTATTAATAATGACCGCCCTATGGTACTTTGTTCAGATAACTTAATTGTCTTATTTCCTTCCCTTTGGTGGCTTTTCTACAAAAATAAATTCTTTGATGCAAATGCAAACTTAACATGTTGATTTCTTTATTGTAACCAGTACACAGACACGTATGTCAAATATGGATAAACAATAAAAGAAATAATGAATATTAACAGATTGCATAATTTAACGCTTTGCCTTTAATGAGTAAAATAACCTTTTTTTCTGTGAAGGCCAAAGCTCTAACTAGTAGATTGTAGAAATTTGAAAAACCAAATTTGTTGGAGGTGGTCTGTTGATGTTGGCATGGCATGAGACGTTTAAATTGACGGTATCTTACGTCATTCGTTTGTATTGTCATTATCCAGTCATACCGTTGCCCGAACGTTCTTCGCCCACGCGTCTCTGAATCAATATTTTAATCAAATACATCCTCTGCAATGGAATGTTTGCTTATAAGGGATAATTGGTGTCGGGCCAAGTTTCTATGAAATCCGTGCAAAGTTCATATGGTAGCAGCCACACCCTTACATGTACAGGAAAAATAAATCTTAAACGAGTCGAATAATTTCCACCGAGAAAAGTAAATACTTTGGTTTAGTCTGTTAAAGTCATTCAAATTTACTCTGCGGAGTCCAACATTCAACCATATGACTATTTAATACAAAGAAGACTGAATTAACACTTCCGATGTTAGCTACATTGCTCTATAATGTAAGGCTGCATAGCGCTAATAACATCCTAATTGACCAACACACTGAAATAGACTAATGCGGTCTTAGAAGCCTGAATTGTTTTGTCACCTGTAAGTGCACATAAGGGTGGTACAAATGGGGTAGGGGGTAACTTGGCTTTGGGCACCAAAAGCATACACGCATGTCCTACAGTCAGTCTACAATGCTGAGAAAGGAATAATTTAAAGGTTTGGCGTTCTGCAATAAACCAAATCACTACATAATTAAATTAAATATTATTAATAACACATAATTAAATTCAAGTTCCACACACCAAAAAAAAATCCTCGTCACGAGTCACGACCGGTTTCGTCCTTTTTGGGGGCTAATCAGGCGATGGTGGGAATCAAACACCGGACCTTTTGTGGCACTCGACGACAGTGATTCTACTGATATGTGAAATGGCAAGGTTTATGATTGTACAGAGTGCACCCCTGGTGCTTTTGAATCTGACAATTTACACAGGATTACCACATATATATAAATAAACAAAATGTTTACAACTGCGTATAAAGAGGTTTGTTCATAAGTGACGAAAACTTCAGGATCTCTATAGCATAAAATCTACACGGTCATTACACGAACATTTGACGGTGCCATGTGAGGCAAACTTGTCAGCTATCTGGTAATAACTATTATCTAGACTGCTACCATAACATGCAATCCTATGCCCAGTGTCTACAAGCTACATATATTATCGCTGGTGGTTTGTAACATATTACTTATAACATGCCTATCGATGCAGTTACATCGGGGAAGCTTCAGGCATTTTAATAGATGGCGCTGTCACAAGAACTCCAGCAGAGCTGTTTATACGGCCATGGAACTCTAGACTCTAACAGCTCTAGATCCTCAATGTGCGTGATCTGTTCATGTATGTATGTATGTATGTATATGTGATCTTCCCGCAAGCAGGAACTCGCGAAAGAAGCCATGGAGGCTTTTAGACTCGCAAGCTGACCGAAGCCAATCTCTCGGCACACATCCATTTAACGTCCATGGCGGGAAGTTGTCATTGAACAACACCCTTGCCAGACGACAAACATTGCTGTCGGCGGGGAATCGAACCATGTTAAAGATCTCCAAATATTTTGCATATCTCAAGCTATATGCTAGTAGTAAAAAACTAAATATTTAAAACATCACGTCTTCAATAAAGTCCAGTACATTTCGGAGACTTTGATATAAGTTGTTGTTGTTGTTTTTAATTCCAAGCTCAAACTCAGCTTGGCAAACATAATTGAAAATACTTCAAAGAAGCTTTCTGATTGGTTGACGACCAGAGGTGTGTAAAGTTGCCACACGAACAGTGGGCGACATTTCGTTTGTAAGATGTGCAGTTTTGTCAACTTTCGAGGCCGGACTAGAAAGGACCGATATGACAGTGCCCCTCTGTTTATATATAAATATCAGGGACGTAGCCAGGGAGGAGCAGTGGGAGCGACTGCTCCCCCCCCCCTTTCAGTGTCGAAAAAAATGTTGTTGTTTTTTGGTATGGTATTTTGTCAGTGCTCTTTTGATCTTGAACACTCGTCAGCTCCGTTAACTCGATTATAATCGTAGTAAAATTCAGGCCTACTGATTCAGCTACTTAGTTTGGCAGATGCAATTAGCTAAATTTAGCCTTTAGCATATTACAAGCCTACAGTTGGCCACTGCACTTTGTTTGTCTTTCTGATATAATATGTAAAAGATCGAACATGTAAAAGAATTATTCAAACCGGAAACCAAATCTGCTAATAATATGATATCATATGATAATGATGAAACTGGGAAAACCTTGCATCAGATCGCATCTAAGGACCTTGAAGTGTTCAAAAATTTCTCAGCCCCTCCCCTTAGACCCCTCCCCCAAATCAATCGCAAAATGTGCTCCCCCCCCCCCCTTGCAAATTCATGGCTACGTCGCTGATATATATATATAGATATGTATGTTTCCTTCCTATTATTGGAGCAAAGTATGAACAACAATAACTAGTTGTCTGGTTTGCACCTTCTAAAATGATGTTGGTTCATGGACGCTCACTTAAAACGAAATTTTGTCGGAGGAAACGAAATATAGGTTATGCATGGCTTGTACACATGAATATATCTTTTACGTTATATTATAGTGGAATGCCGTTTGTCCAATATAAGATATTTACATATTCATGTTGAAAATGTTACCCAATTGTTTGTGGGTTTATAATCCCATTATGATTTTAGTGCTTAAAGGTAGCTGTAGCACAAATATGCTATATATTTTAAATATGGTCACATATGGTCAACATTCTTTAAACTGTTTTTATTACAACCTTCGAGGAAATTTGCCCACTGGGACATTCAGTCATCTTGTGTGTTCCTTAAAATTTTCTGAGAACAATTTGGAGAGTGAAGACCTCCAGGAAAGTACTTTTAACTCCCATCAATTATAGCGTGCTATAATTTGAATTTGGGGCCTATACTGACTACCTTTAATTATAATGTATTTGTGTTCATCGAAAACTGGTTTTTGTTTTGCAGCAGTCTTCCCAATTAATTTATTCCGTTTTCGAAGGGACTCCTGATACCTCACTTGACGTAACACTTAGCTGGTGCTCTGGACCATTATAATATTAATGTGGAATCTTTCTATTTGTCAACTGTTTTCAAGTGTGACTTCGTCTGCCATCGGAATATCCCTTTAAAGGGATTGCGTAACCTATTAAAAGATTAAAATCCTAACCAGCATAAACAAAAAAATGATGATCAAATTCAATGACCTGCTTTAACTCGTGATTCCGTCACGTGACACTACAGTACATGTTCATCCGGCTAATTGATTAATGACCAGTGATTTATTCGATTATGAAGAAACATACCTAAAATCCAATAAAGAGGATATTTCGCACAGGCTGTGCAAATAGTATTTTTAATTTAGTGTTTCAGATGCCAACCAGCTTGCAATTAGTACCATATTTTCGCTGGTGTATTTGTACTTCTGGTGAGATATGATTAATACCCTGTGTGATAATCTGTCAACCAATGCAGAGGGAAATGGTAATTAATTTTCTTCTAACTTCTCAGAGAGTTTTATGGTGTTAAAGTTGACAAATGTTTCGTGATTATTAGTTCTCCACCTTCGATAACCGTCAATTTAGCCGATATAAACTAGTTAATAATTAAACCAATTTGTAATTATAGAGCGTGGAAATACCAGAGAGGTTTTCTGTTTCTCACTTCAGGTTTAATACTATTTAAGACTAATTTTAACCAGATTCTTTAGAGGGACTGTGCGGCTACATTGTCAAATTGTCATAAAGTAAATAATCGTGTTTAAAATCGGATGTGGATGGAATTCTTGGGATATAGTTTCATATATGAATTGATCGTTTTTTTTCTTTTCTGTTTATCCATGCGGCATGTCACTGTGTTTAATTATAACGTCGCTGTATATGACGTGTACATCACCAAAGTCACATTGATTGTGGGTGTATACAGATCGGTTAAAAAAACATGGCTCATTTTGCTTTTGGGGATTGAAATAAGAAAACGTTCTTCAAAGAAGTAAGAAATATTCTTTCTCAAACAAGTAGCAGTATTGGTCGTTTGCGAAATTTCCTAATAGCGTACATCTTCAAGGTTTTTGGATCTACTGTAAGGCAGCAACCCGCAGGTCAAAGCTATTCTTGGGTACTATTAATCTGTTTCCTTCCTTGCGACACCGCCACTCCCCAAAATGGAAGAAATGAATTTACTGGCTTCAACTGTCGTCACTTCAGATATATGCAAAATTATCCACGATCATTCTGGATGGGGTCTCACTCTTCATGTGATGACGTTAGTGATTGGATTTGTGACGGTACTGGATAACGGTGTCGTACTGGTCACCTACTTCCACAGTGAACGCATGAGTGAAATTCGAAGAACCATACAGAATGTGTACATATTAAACTTAGCTATAGCCGATTTCGGGGTTGGGTTGTTGGTCATGATACCATATGGTCTCTATATGCTCACGGAGAGTACATGGTTACCACAATGGCTGCTTGTTGCATGGAATACGTGTGTGCAGTTGTTATTATATCAGCGATTATATATGACTGTGTTGCTTAGCTTTGATCGATACATTATGGTATCGAACCCTGTTCGATATCGGAGTAAAGAAACTACAAAACGGGCTGTGATTCGAAGTCTCCTGGTTTGGTTATTAAACTTTTGCGTGGCTACTGCAGCAGAAGTGTGGTTTTTGGTAGCAAGCAGGAAGACGAACCATTGCGCAAACGCAAGTAACCCATGGCAACACTACCAGCTGTTTGGTCTGGGTATTGAATGGTTACTTCTGTTAGTGTTTATGGTCGATTTTTGTGTGCCATTTTTCCTTCTGGTGTTATTCAACGCCTTGGTGTTTCTGAAGCTTCGTAAACGCGTTCGCAGAAGATTGAAAAATAGCGCAAATAATTTTCAACACATATCAAACAGTGAAGTCGTCGAAAGCAAAACGGAGCCACAGACGAACGTTTCCGTCATATCGAGCGGACAAGTAAAGAAGGGTCACCGATATCAAACCGAGTCGCCGGCACTGAATCAGAACAACGCGAAACAGAAAACCGTTGAAAGGAAAAACGAAATAGCGCTTAATCAACGTTGTGCCAGTAGTTTAACAGATCTGCACGCTCAGATGAGCGCAACGGATCTAACTACCTTCACTGAGAAATATATAGAGAAGAAAGCCAAGCAAGAGAACAAACGGCTTCGAGCAGCCGCCATTAAGTTGCTCCTGTTTGTGACTGTCCTAGCAACGTGTTGGTTGCCATGTTTTATAATAGGGCTCGTTAGCGCCTTTACCGGATTCCCAGACAGTCTTCAGACAGTAGAAAAGGTTCTAACATTATTTCTTTGGTCGAATTCTGCGGTGGACCCGTTTCTGTACTTTGCGCTAAATCGTCACCTTCGAAGGGACATCCGTCGACAATTGCGCTGCAAAGGCGGGAATTAAAGTTGACTCATCGGTTAATGGTGGAATAATGTGTTACGTAATCGGTTGAACCCTGGATTTGTATAGATCCAGTATAACTGGAGGATATGTAACATTCATTAACTAACTGAGGTAGTTGTAAACATTAATGTCTATCACATAGAGTTATATATATGCTTGACGTGATATGTATTATCCATCCGGCGTGATGTGGAGTGACGTGGACTAATAATATATGATATATTACGTTTATGTATTTAATACGCATACGTTCACATTATCATTCATTATGTGATGTCGTGATCGTGCTGATATTAGTTAGAGCATGGACAAATATCATAACCTTTTAGCTTAGTTGCAAATATTGTTGACATTGACTAATCTTCGAAATGCAGTAAGCAACTAGCCCCCTCACCTCTACCATTATCGACATCCTCCCCCCTTTAAATCCTGGATCCGCCTCTGATTATAAACAAATTATATCTAACCAGGTTAGGTTCGAAGGGGTTATCCATATAGCCTGGTGGAGAAAAAAACTCGTCAAAAAGTATAACTGCTTAAATGAACGGAATTAACGGGGCGATGGCATTTGCTTTCGGTTTAGCATGCAGCATAAACGAAAGTGTTGTTACGTAATTTCGGAATTAACCAAATTTATGCAAAAAAAAAGAAAGAAAAAGAAACATCAGATCTTTGTCACGCAGAACAGTAGCGGGATAAATCAAAATCAGTTACGAGGACACGTTTTCACTGTTGATCATCTAAATTTGTATGTAAAATATGTGTTAGACTTATTTAAGTTTGGAAATGATTATTTCACTATCTTTAAAAGTCAAGTTTGTAAGGCGTAACATTCTGAACCTGAACTTTCAACCTGGTATATAATGTGTGCAGGGCCGCATATATAGATTGCAGTATCTTGTTTAGATAGGAAGTATAACTGCATGACCACAATCGTTACGTCTTGGGACACTTTGAATTTCGGTTGGTAGAAACGGTTGGGGTTGTGGGGAAGGGATGAGGGGAGTAGTCGATGGGACCAGAAAATGGTCCGCTATACTTGTAGGTTGATTCGGTGTTAGTGGAGGATTGATATA
>JAIPMN010009400.1:1033-21328 GCA_020650975.1 Apostichopus californicus | reverse complement strand
CCTTGCTGTTTGAGAAGCCTAGAACATGCTATAATTACCCTGCCCTGTACCCCTTGCTGTTTGAGAAGCATAGAACATGCTATAACTACCCTGCCCTGTACCCCATGCTGTTTGAGAAACCAAGAACATGCTATAATTACCCTGCCCTGTACCCCTTGCTGTTTGAGAAACCTAGAGTGTGCAGTAGCTGCACTGCATTGTAACCCTAATGTAAGAGAAGCATACTGTGTGAGAATCACCCAACTTGTTCAAAAACAAATTGTTCAAGTGCCTTTTTATTAGCAGGAAAACTCCTCAAATTCTTTCATAATGTCACAAATTCTTTCATAATGTAGCAGAATCTCCACTAATAGGGTGCTCTGATTGGTCAAAGGTGTACTTTTATGCCTGTATGACTTCCTTATATGTAATATCTGTTAAGAAAGAATACTTTTTTCTTGGTTCTAATCTAAGACTTCTAAGATGAATCTAATGTTTTTTCGAGAGTGTGTCCTGTAATGTTTGTTCAACCTATCCCTTCACCATTGGCATCTGGTATGACTACAGGGATAGGACAAGTACTGTAGCCCACATGTCTCACCAGTACATGAAATTGAAACAATGTACAAAACACTCTCATCAGTAGGAAACAAACAAATCACGTTATTTTCTTTTGACATGCAATTCTTGTCAACAAGGACAGATATAGACTGTGAAAGAAATAATCTTGATAACTTCTTAAAAAACCTTTCTAAGCTGCCAATCTTCTACTTAGATGTTACCTTTAAGTCAATACTTGAATCTAGTGCTCCTTGATTTGTGACAAACTATTGTAAAATTCAAGAAAATGGGTCTATTCTTACAACTTGTATTGATAGGTTCTATTGAAAGTATAACTCACTGTGTCTGCAATATCGCCTGCGTCTTTCCTTGCATCTACCAGCATAGAAACAACTGCCCGGGCAACACTCACAACAGTGACGGTAAATACCTGGAAAGAAGTCATACGGATAAGAAACTATCTGAATCATTGTAACTAACAAACATACAAGCAGTATATGACCGTGTAGGAAACAAAACTAGGAGCAGTTCCTTGATAAAACTGTTCCTTTAATGACTTACTGATGTACATACTAATGCATTTACTTATACACTAATGCACCTACTAATGACTTACTAATGCATAAAATGACTAACTAATGTATAAAATGACTTACTAATGCATAAAATGACTTACTAATGCATAAAATGACTTACTAATATAATGACTTACTAATAAAATGACTTACTAACGCATAATATGACTTACTAATGCATAAAATGACTTACTAATGCATAAAATGACTTACAAATGCACAAATGACTTACTAATGCATAAAATGACTTACAAATGCACAAATGACTTACTAATGCATAAAATGACTTACTAATGCATAAAATGACTTACTATAGCATAAAATGACTTACTAATGCATAAAAGGTGAAGAGGATTGGTCTGTTAGTCTGACGGAGTTTCAAGGTTGCTATTCTTGATCTTAGCAGCAAAAACAGCAGGAATAAGAAATTTGGTATAAGTAAAGCTAAATCCCAGTATCGAACACTGTAAAGATGAAGAAAAAAACAAGAAAAAACAATTACAAACAGTTGTCTGAAATGATAAATAAACTGGTGAACAATCATTTTATGAAATAATTCACAGAATTAGACAAAAATCACTGTAGTGATAAGTGTGTTGCATATCAAAACCACATCCTAAATTTCTAAATTTGTGACTAAATCTGGAAACAACAGAGTACTGTAAGTGATGTCATCATGGATTTTTTCTTAAGGGGGGGGGGGGTGTTGAAAAGGTCTTTGTTTTCTTCAAAATGTACAATTCATTTAGCCAATGAGAAATATCAAGGTTCTTACAAACATGTTGCATACATAGTGATGAAATTTTAAATGAAGGTAAATTGACAGTTACAAGAATATTCCCAAGGTATCAAAACTGATGGAATATCAACACCAATTAAACTAGGAAAGTAAAGCTTTAAAACATATGTAATGATGACATCACAGACCACTTTATCTTGGTCACTTTCTGCAAGTAAGGAACAGCTTATCAGGTAAAACTTGTTTACATTCAAACATACATATCTGGAGATAGGAACAAGATATTGAGATGAGATTTCAACCTAAGTTTAGAATGTTTTCTCTAGTCACATCGTCCATCAATTGCCATTTCAGTTGTCCAGCTTAAACTTAAATTCAGCAGAAAGTTTAAATTTCACTCTTCTGTGAAGTGACCTTTGACATCCAAAGTGTTGAGTAAGGCTCAAAACTAGAGCATCGATTGTGCAGAGACTTATACAATGTGTGAGCTTGTTCCTTATATAATAACTTCTAATAATGATAATTTCAAGGCTGGAAAACCTTGCAAACCATCCCAACCAGTTAACCTTTCAAGGATGGGTTTTTTAACCATTGTCAGATCATTTGACCTGACCAAATTTTTGCTTCAGAGTTCAGATGACTCAAGTTCCATTCCAGGTCATTGGACCAGCAAGAAACCTACGAGAATTCACACTAATTACCAACTTGACAAAGGATGCTCAAATATAAGGTGTCATACTTGCACACTGATATGCAGGTTTACTCGCCCAATCATGGGCAACTTTGAGGTTAACTGCATTTATGCCACTATCAAGGAAGCTTGATACTCACAAATGCTTGTGGACTTGTGGTATTTCTAAGAAAGCAATTTCAAATTCTTACGATTGGAATTTTGAATTCAAAATACACAAAGAAGCTAAATGGCTTAATATTGAATTGTAGAAAACTTTGGAGAACACTTTGGAGAACACAGTAAACTCCCAGTAAACTCAATAGCATGTTAGTGATTTAAATTGTCTAGGTATCATATTTCTCTAGGCTACAACTTTACTGTATGTCTGTGTGGGCCTACAACTCTATTAGTACTATGATAACACTAACAAAATATGAATCTACATGGGCTAAGCAGACTGTACAATTTTGATATTATACTTGATTACAGTGAATGCATTAGAAACAAAATGATGTATTCTAACCAAGCCGTAGCACTTTAGATACAACTGTTCGGACAGTTAACCACACCAGTACACTTCAACAGGCCAGTAAAGACTACTAGTACAAACAGAATGGAATGAGTAAAAAATGCTCACTGTGAACGTCCAATGGTTTCATACAATACTTGTATACAGAATGGATTTGGTGTGACTGGTGCCTCGGTAAACAATGTTGTCAGACCAGTGGTCAGAGTGACGGATACCATATCATCTATATTATGTGGTGCTGCACTACTCATCAGACTCTCTGTAACATTACCACCCATGGATATATCCGGTGGTTTTGTAGAGGGTGCTGGAATGAGTCCCAGAACCATGTTACTCCAATCTTTGATCCTTTCCCTGCAAAAGAAAATGTTTTAACACAAAAGTGAAGTGAAGGACTTGGCCTAACATCATACAGAATTAACCTTATTCTACTTACTTTATTAATATTCTTATAAGGCAAATTATGTTAGATGTGAAGAGTAATATACACATTAGTTTACTTATAAGGAATGTGGCAGTTCCTGGTTTACTCATGATATTAAAATATGACCATTTACAGCTTCTCGTCCGAAAATCTAACTTTAACTGAGGTGTAATTTTGGTTTGTCTTCTTAACAGATTCGTTCCCAATGTACAGAAAGTTTATAAACAAGTATTTGTTATTTTGTGGTCAAGATTTACTTGTATAATGCATCTGAATCTGAGACTGTCAGAAAAAAATATATTAAAGTTTCCTTAGCTACTCCTGTGTTCTTGGATGAACCAGCTACAGTACAGTACCCTGTAGTATGGAGGGTTAAAAGTACATTTACTTTGGCACTTCAATGTCAGAAAAGTGATCTTTTCATTGTTACATGTATTCATCTTCGGTCATGCTGTAATCATGACGTTTTTTTGTACTGCTACTTTCATGTACAAGAAATTGTTGTTTGAGAGTAGATACTGCCTTCAGAACATCTCAAACCAGCTTTGTTAATAGTTCAGTAGGCCTTCAGTACGTGCAAGATTCCTTCTTATTCCTCAGTATGGTCACAGTTCATGCACTAAATATGGGGTCTTTGACATCTAGCACTGTCATTTGTGGCAAAACTTCTTAGAGTACATACCTGTGGCATTTTGTCAAATTACAGTACCGTGTGGAAGTGACCTATAGTCCAGGTCAAAATTTCTTTTGGATATGTTTAAGAGGAACATAATCTAAGCATTCTGGTGAAACTTGTATTCAATTCCTATGTACCGTTTTTGAGATTGACAGTTGAAGTTGCCACCTTTCGTACCAAAAGTGAACTTGGAGCAAACAGGTGACGTCATTCTTGCACACTGATAAATAATGTTTTGTTTTCCTTTAAAATTTACGTCTAACTTTATACTCCACAATTGGATGCATGGATCCATAATGTGAATGTTCCATAAGTATTGGTATTTTATAAACTTCACATACCCTTTAGACAAACTAGTAACCCTATCCAATCCAAGGTCAAATCAATAGTACAAATCAAACGTACAGTAAATATGGCAAAGGCTAAGTTGGGTTGGCAGCAACAAACTCACCCGGTAACTTGGACAGAAAATGTGTGAGCGTGTTGGTTCGGGTAAGGAAAAAAGCAGAACCAGGGGCCAATACATGTATATTTAAGGAGAAATAAAACAAGAAGACTAGATGAAGAAAATGAATAAGCAATTTCCCTCACATAGCCTTCATTTTATTTGATCAAATCTTTACAATGTTCTACAATTTGACCAACTGACAATGCAAGCTGTCAGAAAAGTTCTGGAACCTTCTGCATGTAATGCACATAAAACTTTCTTGGTAACATAATTTGTTGATTGTCCTGCAGCCATCATACAGTTCTGAAAGAAGTTGTAACATTATGCCAGATCATCACACTCTTGTCATAATATAAGATCATGTTGACTGAATAAAGACAGATGCCATTTGTTTTACCTAAAATCTGATCCAGTAGGACATATGAGTTCTCAATACTCTTTTAGGGTTGTCAGTCCAGCTGTTTGGAAACTATGTCTGATTTTGTCGTTTCACTGCAATCAAAATTTCTTATGTGACTAGGTGAAGAGCATTAACTGGACTTACAGCTATTGCTTTTCAAGAACATTAACTTGCCAACAGCCTCACATCATTTGCTGCCGTAAATGTATTGGCATAAAGCTTTGCACAAAAAAAACAGCTAAATTCTTTACTGTGCAGCAAGAGAAGAGTGATCAGCTTCCACGATCTGCTTTAATTATAATTATTAATTTCAATTGGATAACCCAAAGGGCACATTGAATTGAACAAACCTAGAATACTCGTTTACAATATTTTTAACTCCTGCATTAATGGTAGGGATATTCTCAGCGCGAGCACATGGATGTTTTGAAGTATACCTTGGATCAAGTCTCATCTTTCACAGGTCTGATTCTACCATTTATGTAGGAAGCCTATGTTCACAGCAACTTAATCTTGTCTCTTGGCCTAACTTAAGTTTAGGCCAGCCTTCCGGCTAGACTTGCTACAAAGTTTCTTTTGCGCGAGTCTTCACACCCTTTAAGGTAGGGCTTTGATCACATAATTTCAGTTTAAATTAGACGAAACAATTTTTTCATTCGTATTTCATCAATCAACCAAGTTTTACAAAGTGGTAAGTACGGCATGCTTGGCGTAAATCATCCTGCTGGTGGTAGCCTAGGCGGCAGTACCAGCAGTACTTAGTAGTACTAGTACTAGTTAGTATCTATAGACCTAAGTTAGGCGAGCTGAAGCTACAGTGTAAGCCTAACGTTAGGCCTAACAATACATGTTTATGGTAATCTTTATCTAGAAATCACGAAGTTGTTCGAAACTTACTCAGCAGTAAATGTACGTGCACAAGAGATGAAGTTCAATCAGTAGTTCAGTTGATTTTATCCACAGAGTATGTGTGAGTTATATTTGTCTTTCGCATACTTGGGTAAAAGATCATTACAACGAATCATGTACAGTCTAACAACAGTTAGGCTATCATGTATGGCAGATACATCATGTACTTAAACGTACCAGCCTAGTTTCCGTAATTTGCCAAGCTGCTTGTGTTTTCTTTTTCCGTCGGAAGTTGACGTCACGAAAAAGTTATCGCGATCGATGACGTCATTACAAACAGCAATATGCATATTCATTTTTTTTCCCGCGCTTTTTGATCATGCTTTTCGGATCGCGGGAAGAAATAAACTACACAGAGTGCATTTATTATCGTTATACCGAATTTGTCGAGGTTGACCATCAAGCAGGCACTGAATCGACTATCAGATCATACAAGCCTCACTAGTGTTGCTTTTCCACAAGAAAACGTATCGTGTTAGAAATTTGTGCGTTGCTTCGTCGTCTTAATATTAATCGATATAATGGCAGTGAGTATTTTTTTAAGCAATATCAGTAAATGGTTACTTAAACGTTAAGTATGTCATCGTTTCACTTTGTGATATGAATTTAATCTTTAAAAGTCTTTGTTGCATATAATTATCAGTGGTACTCAGTACTAGGGTTGTACGTAGAAGCCTATGTGTTAGCCACAGGCCTAGCCTAAGTAAGGCATATCGTATGTGTCCAGATACAATGTAATATTAATATAGCCTAGATTTTAGAACCCATTACTCCATGTCGATACAAGGCTACTACTACTAGTAGTACTAGAGTAGTTCAGATGTGAATGCCACAGAACCTAGGCTAAAGCCTAAAGGCTAAAGAGCCAACACAGCTAATAAGTAATATAGCGTAGGGCCTAACATTAGGCCTAGGCTAGGGACAAACTAAAACGAATGACAGCGAATGACCGAATGACAATTGACTTTGTACAGGGTTAATTATCATTCGCGAATGACAGCGAATGACAACGAATGACAACGAAGGACGGTGGTGAGTGGAGATAGAACGATTAACGGAGTGGAGTAAATGATCGAGGTTATTGGTTTTCTGCGCAAAATGATTTGAGGAAAATCGCATGTTACATGGTTGCAGTGTAATTTATGGATAGAAACCACAGAGAAAGTTTTTGTGTGAGAATGCGCTTGAGTGCTGTGCCTTTGACATTTACCTCTGTAGATTTATATAGAAAGATGCCCCCCCTTCCCTACGCCACTGTTACAGAGTAGCTCAATAACTGGCGCAAATTTTCTCCTTTTCCAGTCCCTTTTGCGACCTCCCCCCCTAAAAAAAAATGTTTTTTTTTCTTCATAGAAATGTCCAATATAAGGACTCTTCCTGAAATTTTTAGCCGTTTCAAGATAATAGTATTGTTAGTTTCTAACAATTAATATCGGAAATATGATGTTAAATTTACTTTTAAAAATCAGACTTACAATTTCGCTTACTATAAGGTGCGTTTGTATCTTGTCCGTACTTTACTAGATCTGTAAGCCACGCACTTCGCGTCCACTCGGTTTGCGTGGCTTTAATATACCCACGAAGTCTGAACTGTGATATCCGGTTGAAGCAAATGTCTGTGCTGTCATTCACTGTCATTCGTTTTAGTCAACGCAATTTTTTAGTGTGTACAACATATTGTCATTCGTTATGTGTAACGCAATTGTCATTCGTTTAGTAACACCCCTAGGCTATGCTAGTTAATCATGTTTCTAAGTCATATGCTTGTCTCACTTCAATCACTGTTAGTGTGGTGTTCTATCTGACAAACTGATTGTGCAAAGAAACTGTTGTACATTTTATTTGGCTTTTGAGTACTGATAACTGAACTGCATTTCATTTTTATTTTACCACAAATGTTGCATTGTCCTATGGAAAAAGCCAGACAATTATGTTATCTGCCTGTGACTACTAGCACCAAGTTAGTCTTGTGATCTGTAATTATCAGAAGGACTGTTGGACTAATCCGCTAAAATCTGCAAAATTTTAAACCAATGACCCAGGAGCTTCATGCAAATGCATGGACTGGGCAATGACCACCCAGATCCCCACCACGCAGAATCTATGCTCAAAATGCATGAAAGCTAGCATACACATATTGGCAAGCTTTGAACACTTTTTATAGGTCTTTTGTAAAATCCTTTTACCCACATCATATTTGCGACATAATTTGTGGACAGGGTTTAAATAATCTATAGAAATAATAATTGCTGAAGCCTCTTCATTGAATATGGTGTCATATATTCAGTTTAAACTTGCTGCAATAAAAATTCATGGAAGAATAGTATTTTGCAGTGTTCTTAATGACCATTCCAGAACAAGTTAGTTGTAGAATTTCAAAAGTGTTCATTTTACTTCTTCAGGATCAGGCACAGTCAGATGCTTTCTCTGATCCCACAAGTCCAGGAGAGGATGAGAGATCCGGCAATGTGGCTCCTACCTCTAGCCCTGGGCGCAGTGATCTTCCTCCCTTTGAGGATGAGTCAGAACTTCATGGAGGAGACGGTCTTATAGAGGAAGAAGAAGATGGAGAAGAACTGTTTGGTGATCGCTTGGAGCGGTGAGAAATAATTTTCTTTCAAGTTCCTGTAGGCATTATAGTCTGTTTGATTGACTTCATATTTGTTACAAAGAAGTAACTAGTTCATTTGATTGTTGGGTGTTAATTCTGCTTTTGATTTCATACTACAGAGATTATCAGCCCATCCCAGAACTGGACCGTTATGCTAGAGATGGCTTGGATGATGATGATTATGACAGTATGGACCCAGAGGCCAGAGTAGCAGCAGAGAGAGCAATGAGAAAAAGAGATAGAGATGAAGGACTTGCTCAGGGTCGGATGAGGCCAGACCTCTTATACGGTACAGCATCATTCTGTAGCTGGCTTTTGTGTGTGTGTATGGGTGTGTGTGTGTTTCTGGGTCTGATATGTGTGAGTGTGTGTTTCTGGGTCTGGGTCTGATATTAAACTGGCAAGAATCACCTCATGATCAGCAGTACAACTAAATGTCCATCTGATTAAGTCCAAGTGATTAATAGAGTTCATATTCAACAAACTGGTTGATCATATTCAAGAGGCACACTCTTGTACATAGACATGACAAATTAGCCATTTCCATGTTCACTTTATATGATCAACAAACTTTGACAGTTTTCTTCCATTTTTTTGGCTAAATTGAACAGAGGATAGTGATGATGAACAGGAAAGACCAGCCAGAAGAAGAAAAATAGCAGAAAGAGCTGCAGAAGGAGTGGAAGATGATGGCGAGGTATGAATATTCATTATACTCAGAGGTCAGGTCAGGTCAACCATGCAGATGTCACTGTTTCTTTGGTGAATTGGTTATAGTGAGTGATAGCTTGTAATGTTCATGGATCTTACAGAACAAACACTAGGAATCTTGACAATCAATATTTCTGGCCACATCGTGCGGCACCCTCGACCTCCTGTGTCACAGGGGAGATTTCTTTCAATCTACAATGTGCCTGTATGGGAAGTGCTATTGTTTCCCATCCAATTCCTATCTAGCAGTTCTCTTATCTTTGCCTTCCAGATGATGGAAAGCATAGAGAATCTTGAAGACATGAAAGGTCATACTGTTAGGGAGTGGGTTTCCATGGCAGCTCCTAGACTGGAAATTTACAACCGCTTCAAGAACTTCCTGTTCAACTTTGTCGACAACAAGGGTCATAATTTGTATGCAGCAAAGATTAAACAGATGTGTGAAGGTAAGACTATGAATATGCATTAGGTAATGGTAGATGTTTTTGGGCAACTCATTGAAGACTCATTGTTGCAATGCTTATATGGTCAATGATCAACTATATGCAATTAAGGAATTGAGGAATTTACAATTTGTCAACTAAAAATATTCCCAGTTAAAATTCTTGTCCTTCTGTGTTTCATAATTAATGCACATCACCTTCTCCATGGTGGTAATATACAGGTCCATATTAATAATGAGTAAGCATCATAAATCAATAAATTACATATTACAAAGCATGTTTTGTGAACAAAGTATATTGAAAGATGTAAACATTCTGGAGAAATCGATCATGGTCAATTGATAATTTCCAAAGCCACGAGCAGTGACAGGAATGTATAGGTGACATATTAGTCTGATTTTGTTGTCAACCACACAATGTGGTCAACCACACAATACCACACAATATGGTTGTTGTCAACCACACAATATCCCACCCACCCCAATATCCCACCCAAACAATATCCCACCCGAACAGTATCCCAAGTTTGGGGTTCATAACTACATGGTTACATATATTCATATTGACATAATTATATAACATTGATTATAATTATGCTGGTGGAGGCCCGATTTTTGCAAGAGAAATTTGAAGAATCTGTTGCTGTTTTCTCGTATGTATACTTATGTGACTGGGTTATGTGATAACTCGAACTGATAAAGAAAATTGGATGGTGACAATTGGAAGTGCAAACAGAAAGTTGAATGTGTTAGACTTTGACTTATTGTTTTGTTTTAATGATTGTTCTTGTAATTTTCTCCTCCCATTAGCTAATAAGGAGAGTCTAGTTGTGGATTACAACATACTTGCCTCTCACGAGCAAGTTCTTGCTTTCTTTCTACCGGAGGCTCCAGCAGAAATGTTGACAATCTTTGATGAGGCCGCAAAAGAAGTTGTTTTATCAATGTTCCCAAAATACCAACAAATAGCAAAAGAAATTCATGTGAGGATTGCTGAGCTTCCTTTAGTTGAGGAACTAAGAACTTTAAGGTAAATAGCTTCATTTATGTAAACCACACTTACTTGAAGTTTGTTAAGGACACCAATGTAGACATGTTTTGGTTGTAATATATCACATTGCTACTTAATAGCACTGGCATGTTTCATAAATAATTATAATTATACATGGACGTTACAGGACACCATAGATTCTGGCTCTTACAATGGCATCAGTCATGTTATTCTTTGCTTACATGTCATGTACTGTTATTTGTCATTTATAAGTTTATCATGTCCATTTTAATAAATTTTTAATGAATAATTATTGTTATACATGGACATTACAGAACACCATAGATTCTGGCTCTTACAATGCCATCAGTTGTGTTTTTCATTGCTTACATGTCATGTACTGTTATTTGTCATTTATAAGTTTATCATGTCCATTTTAATAAATTTTTAATGAATAATTATTGTTATACATGGACATTACAGAACACCATAGATTCTGGCTCTTACAATGCCATCAGTTGTGTTTTTCATTGCTTACATGTCATGTACTGTTATTTGTCATTTATAAGTTTATCATGTCCATTTTAATAAATTTTTAATGAATAATTATTGTTATACATGGACATTACAGAACACCATAGATTCTGGCTCTTACAATGGCATCAGTTGTGTTTTTCATTGCTTACATGTCATGTACTGTTATTTGTCATGTATAAGCTTATCATGTCCATGTTAATAAATGTTTAATAAATAATTATAATTATACATGGATGTTACAGAACACCATAGATTCTGGCTCTTACAATGCCATCAGTTGTGTTATTCATTGGCTATATGTCATGTACTGTTATTTGTCATGTGTTTATCATGTTAATTTTACAGGCAGCTCCACCTGAATCAGTTGATCCGTACCAGCGGTGTAGTTACCAGTTCCACTGGAATCCTGCCACAGTTGAGCATGATCAAATATGACTGTCCAAAGTGTGGCTTTGTTCTCGGTCCTTTCTATCAAAACCAGAACCAAGAGGTTCGCCCTGGAACCTGCCCAGAGTGTCAATCCACCGGCCCCTTTGCCATAAACATGGAACAGGTAAGCTCTCTGTTTAATGTCTTGCATCTTGCAGAATTGATACAGTTCTACCAAAGTACACATGTAATGACTATTAACGTTGCATTCAATTATCAGATTTTGCCTCTAGTTCTGGACATGACCCATGCAGAGTATGACTTTCCTTAACCCAATTTCTGACTGGCCGTGATAGACCTCATCTTGTAGACAAAGTACCAAAGTATCGATGTTATGAATATAATGTTACATCTTGTAATATTTATCTTTGTTCTGGACATGTCCAATGCTGAGTAAGAACATTCATATATGTAACCCCCATCTCATCTTGCAGACATTATACAAAAACTACCAAAGAATTACAATTCAGGAGAGTCCAGGAAAGGTTGCTGCTGGCCGACTGCCGAGGTCAAAGGATGCTGTCCTCTTAGGAGACCTAGTAGATAGCTGTAAACCTGGAGATGAAATAGTAAGTATAATAACATGGCATGTGCTGACCTTTGAACTTTCAACCTTAATAGAAGTTTATATGTTAACCCTGAATGTTTTCTGTTAGTTTTACAGATTTTCTACTCTTTGAAGAGTAGTGTCTGTATCTCTGTATTATTTAGTTGTGTTAACTGGCTTGAAGTCAGTAACAAAAGTCACTGTCTTATCCATGTGTGGGAAGCCTCAAATGTTGCCTATATTAGTGGAGAAAGTCTAATGAATATATGGCCCTGTGTTATGTCACTAGTTTCCTAAATTTAACACTAGGATTTGAAGACCCAGCAAACCTGATGTGACTTGTTGTATATGAAAAGTTGGAAATGACTGATAAGTTGATATCTACATTCTTGCAGGAACTGACCGGAACCTACCACAACAACTACGATGGCTCATTGAACACATCCAATGGTTTCCCAGTCTTTGCTACCGTTATACAAGCAAACTACATCACTAAACGAGATGACAAAATGGCTGTTGCAAGCTTAACAGACGAGGACATAAAGACCATCGTCTCTCTTTCAAAGGATGAGATGATTGGGGAGAGGGTAAGTTTGGTTAAGGTGGATTTTTAATTTTCTAATTAGCATAATTAGTAAAACTGAATGTGTGCTGTAGGTAGTCATGGCAAGTATGCTTGTGTTCGTGTGTAGCACTGTTAAGGTTAAGAAACAACGTTTGTTTTTGTTTGTTCGTAACTACAAAGAAAACTCCTCACATTTGTTTTGCAAATTTGAAACTTTTACATCAAGTTTCACCTTTGAGCAGAGTACTGCATGTCGTGAATTTTAAAACTTGAAAATTTGTAAGAAGATCATTGTATTTGCTGGGGTTGGACTTACTGAATTTGAGTAGCATTGTAATGTAGCAGTTTACTACTGTTATTTGAGTCACATTTTAATGTAGCAGTTTACTATTGTAGTTGCAGGTTGGAGTAGAACTTTAATGTTTGGTAGTAGTATTGGTAAAAAATCTGTGCTGTTTATTAAATGTCCCTCAGTTTGGAAGAAGTTTCAATAAACTTCAACAGAATGATATGGAAAGAAAGCTGCAGTTATTGAATGATATTATTTCCATATTAAATGTATTTACTGCAGGACTGCTCACTGTATAACCAGCCTAAATATGTTTGTATCTAAAGAATATGCCATTCTGATTTGTTAAATATTTAATTCCTTTAGATATTTGCAAGTATTGCTCCAAGCATCTATGGACATGAAGATATCAAAAGAGCTTTGGCACTCACATTATTTGGAGGAGAAGCTAAGAATCCAGGTGAGATTCTTTCACAGTTAATGAGCTCCATCTTCAAATGGCTATTTCCTACATGAACTTAGTTTGCTGGATGTCATAATTAAATAGGTCACTGCCAGGTTTATCTTTTAGAAATTTTAAATATTTGTTGATCAAATTTAGAATGATATTAAACTGGTATAATGTGGTCTGTTACATCTCAACCTGAGGTCCCATGATTAATGATGTTGGTGTTTTTGTATTTTGGTGTTTCTTTATTTTGGTGTTTCTGTATTTTGGTGTTTCAGTATTTTGGTGTTTCTGTATTTTGGTGTTTCTGTATTTTGGCATTTATTATTTTGGCATTTGTTATTTTGTAAATCAACATGAAGATCACTGGATTCTTACTTTATATCACGTAACTATTTAATATACTTAACGCAGTCCTGTTCTTTTAATGACCTTCCGATAACTTTGGTTTACGCAGGAGATAAACATAAAGTAAGAGGTGACATCAATGTGCTCCTTTGTGGAGACCCGGGGACTGCCAAGTCGCAGTTTCTAAAGTACATGGAAAAGACTGCACCGAGAGCTGTGTTCACCACAGGACAGGGTGCATCTGCTGTTGGTTTAACAGCTTATGTTCAAAAGAATCCAGTTTCCAGAGAATGGACACTAGAGGCTGGAGCTTTGGTTCTTGCAGATAAGGGAGTCTGTATTATTGATGAGTTTGACAAGGTACGAAATTATTCACTGTGTAGTAACAATGAATATGCAAGGTTTTCATACATCTTGAGATAAGAATTTGTGTCATTGAGAGTGCTGGTCAATTTAGCAATGGATACCTCAGTATCTTTGCTAAGTAAATATTTCTGGATGATTTCAGCTAGAGTTTACTGGTACACATGATTAGAATAAGAGAGAGATAAATGTGGGTCATTGATTTCTTGTGGAATGTGAATGGATCCATGAAGTCAGGATAGCATTTACATGTTATTGAATACTTGCTACTTTACACAATGTAAAGCTTTGATAGTTGAATAGGTGTCACATTGATCTATGTAGCTTTTGTATAGCTTATTTGTGTTTCCAGGCAATTTTGTGTGGTATGCATTAATTTGAGGGTACTTTTATTCTGATTAGATGAACGATGCAGATAGAACCAGCATCCATGAAGCCATGGAACAGCAGAGCATATCAATCTCCAAGGCTGGTATCGTGACTTCACTCCAGGCAAGGTGTTCCATCATTGCTGCTGCAAATCCAATAGGCGGGCGCTATAATACATCCTTGACATTCTCAGAAAATGTGAGTCTTCACCAAGTTTCAGCTTTCCTTAAGACATTTCAATGTTGAGCCTGCCTTAGTTTTGTTATAATGCAACCTTATTTGCACAACTTCATGTATTTGTTGGTGGCTGTTGTTTACTCCTATTTACCATAATTCATTGTTTAGCCGGTTCAAAAATTGTGTTAACTGGCCATTGCGTATCATATGACTTTCCTTTTACATAGATGTGTAATAAAGAGAAAGCAATTCCTCTCTTGCTGAGATACAAAACACTGCGATTGGTTGATAGGCCCATTTTCATTTGGAAGAGTACATTGCACAATTGTCTGTAATCTCAGAAAGAAATGACAAATGGTCCTCTCTTCATGTTTGCTATCCCTTACTGCATGAGAGCTTCTTAACTGAGAACTCCATTTTGATTTCCTCATTTTGATATTTCTTACATGCAGGTTGATTTGACAGAGCCTATTCTTTCACGTTTTGATATCCTATGTGTTGTCCGGGATACTGTAGACCCTGTGCAGGATGAACTCCTGGCTAGGTTTGTGGTCAGTAGCCACATGAGACACCATCCTGCCAATGTTGACAAAGAAGAAGGCCAGAAAATTGTGAGAGTTTAATATGTTACATATTTGTCAATTTCATTATAAATTTGTGACAAACAATTGTTTTGTGTGTATATCTGTATCACCTATGACCCTTGAATGCTTGGATAGATTAGATTGGTTAAGTTTGTATGAAGTTGATAATATGAGAACAGTATTAGTGTACATGTTAGATTCATTTCTCCTGTTAGTCAAACTTATCTCATTCCTAGGTATTGTGCTTCATTCTCCACCCAATCATGGGCATTGCTTTCATTGTAATGAAGCAATTGGTTAAACCTGCAAACTGGTGTGTGGTGTCAGCATGTTGGCACAGTTAAGAATCAGTGCAGTGCTGTAACGGTACAAATTATTTTAGTATCACACCCTTGAAAGGATTTTATTTTCTCACCCTGATACATATAGGAACTGCCAAACACTTCTGGTTTGGAGAAGATTCCTCAAGAAATACTGAAGAAGTACATCATTTATGCCAAGGAGAAAGTCCATCCCAAACTACACCACATGGACCAGGATAAAGTAGCTAAGATGTATTCTGACTTAAGGAGAGAGTCAATGGTAAGAAATTGTTTTGATTAAGTTAGTTAATTGATATTTAATAACTGGGTCAGTATAAATTCATAACAACAATGGTCTTAGTTAAAGCAAATGTTAGTGCTTGGTACGACTGCTATCTAACCCTTAGTTTTATTACATTTTATGACAGTTGATGTATGTGAGTTAGGGGGGGGGGGATATGTGGGAACCATTCTTGTATCCTGTGACAAAGCTTTCCGTTTCTGTAGCCACAAGTAACCTGTATTTACTGTCAGTTTGGTACTCGCCAGACATGTCATACCTCATACCTCATTTTACCGCAGGTTACTGAAGTTTGAAAAGATCTGCTTTTACCTGCAGCAGGGGGACCCCTAGCCTTGTTGGTTACGTCATAACTCTTGTTTGTAATGACGTGTTTTCACTGGTTTCGTTACAGGTTACTGGTAGCATTCCAATCACTGTGAGACATATTGAATCAGTGATCCGTATGGCTGAAGCTCACGCTAGGATCCATCTCCATGAATATGTGACAGAAGAGGATGTCAACATGTCCATCCGAGTAATGTTGGAAAGTTTCATTGATACACAGAAATACAGTGTCATGAGAAGCATGAAGAAAGTAAGTTCAATACCTGTTATTTCCATTATTTAGCTTTTCATGATTTTGATTACTTGCAAAGAAACAAGCAACCAGTAGTGTAAGTCAAGACCAGGCACTCCCAACAGATCCTGTCTTGTTGAATGTTATGTATCATAAAAGATAAACAAGCAATAGACAGGGTTTGTTTACCAATGATGACTTACACATTAGCATTTGTGAAGCCATTAGGCTACATACAGTGTATTGTGTTGTGATAATTCCTGGTCTAAAGTAATTGTCCACACTATCGTACATTCAAATTACCATAAATATGTTTAAGATTGTTAAACTCATATATATTACACTGCCAGTATTTCTGATACAGTTCCACATTCTGATTAATGCATATTATAAAACAGAAATTCTCCCAGAAAAAAAAAAAATTTACCTTGCACTCGATCTTAGTTTATTAGTTTAAACCACATATTAGTTAATCAAAACTAAATATTGCTCTCATCTGTTGAACAACATTTTCAAAGAAAAAGTGGGTTCACATTTCACTGGAAGTGGGAGTTTGATCTGCTCTATCACATCTTTGGATAAAAATATTTCTGGCTGTTTGCTGATACCTTGACTATAATGCTAGATCCATGACCATAGACCCCCCCTTCCCCTTGGTATATGCCAATCTTAGAAATGTTACGCAATATATACAGTTAGTTTGTTAGTTAACTTACTTACTATTTCCACACATTTCTTTCAGAATTTCTCTCGGTACTTGACATTCCGTAGAGACAACAATGAGCTCCTTCTCTTCATCATCAAACAACTTGCCCAGGAACAGATGTCATTTCATCGGACTCGCTACGGAACAGAACAAGAAATCATTGAAATCTCAGAGAAAGACCTGGCTGATAAGGTTTGTGTAAAACTGGTTCAATGCTGCTGGTTACATTACTAACACTATGTAATACTGGCTGTTTGATCTGGTTCAATGCTGCTGGTTACATTACACACATTATGTAATACTGGCTGTTTGATCTGGTTCAATGCTGCTGGTTACATAACTAACATTATGTAATACTGGCTGTTTGATCTGGTTCATAGCTGCTGGTTACATTACTAACATTATGTAATACTGGCTGTTCGATCTGGTTGAATGCTGCTGGTTACATTACTAACATTATGTAATACTGGCTGTTTGATCTGGTTCATAGCTGCTGGTTACATTACTAACATTATGTAATACTGGCTGTTTGATCTGGTTCATAGCTGCTGGTTACATTACTAACATTATGTAATACTGGCTGTTTGATCTGGTTGAATGCTGCTGGTTACATTACTAACATTATGTAATACTGGCTGTTTGATCTGGTTCATAGCTGCTGGTTACATTACTAACATGTAATACTGGCTGTTTGATCTGGTTCAATACTGCTGGTTACATTACTAACATTATGTAATACTGGCTGTTTGATCTGGTTGAATGCTGCTGGTTACATTACTAACATTATGTAATACTGGCTGTTTGATCTGGTTGAATGCTGCTGGTTACATTACTAACATGTAATACTGGCTGTTTGATCTGGTTGAATGCTGCTGGTTTCATTACTAACATTATGTAATACTGGCTGTTTGATCTGGTTCAATGTTGCTGGTTATATTACTAACATGTAATACTGGCTGTTTGATCTGGTTCAATGCTGCTGATTACATTACTAACATTATGTAATACTGGCTGTTTGATCTGGTTCAATGTTGCTGGTTATATTACTAACATGTAATACTGGCTGTTTGATCTGGTTGAATGCTGCTGGTTACATTACTAACATTATGTAATACTGGCTGTTTGATCTGGTTCAATGCTGCTGGTTACATTACCAACATTTTACATTTTTAGTGTCTTTGAATGTTTATATTGTGGGGAATGGAGACTCTCACAGGGTTATGTACCCTTGTATTGACTTGCGATCAACTTGTATGTTATTCTTGTTGTGTGCATTGGTAATTCTAGGTAAGTCTAAATGGAATTCACTCATTTCTCTTACCCAGGTTAGTTTCTTTCTCTGAAATGTTTTACAAGTGCAACAGCTACAATGTCAGTTGTTTTGTTTTCTTTGTACTTTTTGGGAGGACGTTTGTTTCATGCCTCCCTGGTACCTGTCATCTATGCAATGATTTCGTGCAGCTGCCAAACTTGACAATGTAATTGATTTGATAAAATATTGCCATGGTTATTGTAGTGAGTGATTTCATTTTGAACTTTACAATGATAAATATATCTAGATGCAGGAATTGTTTCTGCTTACAACCCAGACACAACCCAGACACAACCCAGACCCAGACTATTTATTTTGGGAAGGATATCAAATGGGAAAGCATCGCTGTTTTTCGACTCGCCTTTCTTTTCTGGGACTTAATAGTTACATATTTTCATTTGTTTTCTCCATTGTAGGCGAGGCAGATCAACATCCACAACTTATCAGCATTCTATGACTGCCCGGCATTCAAAGCTAACAAGTTTACTCATGATAGCAACAGGAAGATGATTGTTCAGACAATTTGATGGATTGGAAGCAAGTCTGTTAACCTTCATGAACCAGATACAGAATCAGTCTCACACCCGTTAATGGAAGATAGCTGTCTCAGCGAAGACAGCACTGGTGACAAGTTTGAAACAAGTTGGACGGGGGCAATTCAGTATACACACCAACATGTACTGACTTAATGTTGTGATCAATTGCTAGTTTTACTCGATAGCTGTGAAAATATATATATATATATTTGCATTACTTTTAGCATAATTGCTATAAATTTGTCTCATACCCTTCAAATCCATGATCTTATCTGGATACTTGAGCAAAGTTGTGTTACATCGTTACTGTAAACTCTGCTGGTGCGCACAATCAAAGTTTCGTGGTTTATATTAGTTCTCTGTGAATTGTTTTCCTTCTTTGACTGTTCTGGATTTTTCATTCAACAAGAAATGGATTTCTCTTTCCAGCATTCAGCACTCCAGCCTGGTAATTAAGGAGTTTTAGCAACTTTTATACATTGTCCTTGGGACAACAAAGTTTCCAACTAGGTCATTCAGGTGGTAGTGTTGTTTGACAAATGTATTTTGACAAAGACAACGATTTTTGACAAAGGCAAACTTTGAATATAGGTAATAAATATGAGAAAAAAAAATGTCACATATTGTACTGGAATCTTAGCCATGTTTAATTAAGTCATTCAAGAGAAAAGAGACAACTAGAATTGAATCTTAGAAAAAGAATGAACTTTGCCAGGTTTTCTGAACTGATATTTGATGGATACTTAACAGTAACATCATCATACATTACTACCCTAAGTTAGTGGTTTAATCAGTGTTGTAGATTCATTCATCCCTTCAGAAATCTGTTTTTAAAGAAAACTTCATGATTTGAAAAAACTTTATGATGAGTAATAATTGTTAAACTAATATAGGTAGCATATTGATTACATAAATCAATAAATATTTTTTGTAGTTTTCACAAAGTGAAAAGCGAACAAGAGTCAGCAAGCATATGCAAGATGGATAAATTTGTTTGGGCTGAGACTGTTATTGTACATAATTATTGTGGTAGTTACAATGTTCTTCTGCTGTGAGCAAACAATAAACCCTTTGTACATTCTATTGTTCTTTGCTGTCATTATTCAGATGGTAGGTGTGTTGGTAGAACCCAGTGGACAAGTCCAAGACACTGCAACAGTCAAACCTACAGTTATGGAGAATGGAACCATTTGTTTGATATTAGCCATTATTGATATGTTTGTAGCATATAAAGGTTGGTGGGGGGGGGGGGGGG
>JAIPMN010009397.1:0-15459 GCA_020650975.1 Apostichopus californicus | reverse complement strand
TATGTATATATATATATATATATATATTATATATGTATATATATGTGTGTATATATATATATATTTATTTAAGTGGTTGAAGATATATTTTATTAATTATATACAATTCAGAAATCCCACTGTTTCAACATAAATATTCATTCTGTAAAAGGTATCTAGGGCAAACATCAATTTGTAATATACTTGTGTGAAAAAATGCATGAACACTCTTGAAACTCATCTAGTATATTTAATAATTGACAGATTACATATTGGGGGAAAAATCCCAAGTACGACGACAGCGTAAGCAAGGTTTCTACATCTAGGGTAGGCACAATGCCCATAGTAACAACAACAATTACTTTCATAATCCTGTCAAGGCTTTAAAGGAAGCTCTCCATATAAACTTTCCCCTCAATTAGGAGAGAGGAAACAAAGGCCGATAGAAACCAAAGTAAACCAGGCTTAAGGCAGATACAAACCGACAAAAGATGGGGGCCTGTAAAAGCCCCTCCCTCCTTCCCCTAAAATCCTAATACGGCAAAATCCTCTAAGAATTTAGATATTTAGTCACCAAGGTACAAAACAAAGCACCAAGACAAGAACCCAACAGGCACTATGGTTCCTTGCTTAGTGGAATATCGAAGTGTTGTATGTCATCACGCAATATCAAAGTTGATGAAATGAATGCACATTTATACCCACATGTACCAGCTATTAACCAAGTTTGTATACAATCCGATTTAAGGTTGTAGAGTTATTGCAATTTTAAAAATAAAAAAAATAAAATTGGGCTGATAAACTTTTTTGCCTGAATGGTCCCAAAAATATTTGGCCCAAACAAACTGGCTCAAAAACATATTTACCCCAAAAATTGAACCCCCAAAAATGTGGGCCCAAATGGTCCCAAAAATATTGGGCCCCACAAATTCAAAGTTTGGGCCCACCCAGCCCAAAAATGGGCCTAGAATATTTTGGGGCCCAGATGGTCCCAACAAATGAAGGCTACATGTACTAGCTAATAACCAACAGCTGTATACCAAGTTTGGCTTCAATCCAACTTAAGGTTGCGGATTTATTGCAATTTAAAAAAAATTACGTTTGACCCCATAAACTCATTTATATTCATAAGGTCACTGCCAAAAACAATAGGGCACACCTTCTCATTGTGATACATCTACAAAATATAAACAATAATACCAAACACTTATAAGGCGCTAATTATAACTTAGCAACGTTGTCAAAAGCACTGTACAGAAACAACCCAAAACAAAATCAGCAAAATTACCTCACGAAGAGGTACGTTTTTTAGCTTCTAAGCCATAAACAGTGACCTATCGGGTATGCATGTTAGATAATGGGAAAGGGAATTCCATGACTTTGGACCAGAGATACAAAAAGCACACTTACTATAAGACCAACAGTTTGAGGAACAAGTTAAGTAAACAATATAAGATTGACGGGTATGGCGTTTCAAATGCTTTAATGCAAATAATTTCACAGAGATATTTTGGTGAGAAACGGTAGATGAAGCCATGAACTAAAGTAATAATTTTGAATTGTAATCTTGCTTCAATTGGTAACCAGTGCAACAATCTTAGTAGGGAGGTAACGTGGATGCATTTAGAGTGCTTAAATAAGGGGTTAATCAACGGTCTAGCGTGCGTTACTCACAGGATTAATGCACGATCGGGGGATAATGCAAGCGATGTACGAGGGCGGAGCCCGAGTGCATCCAGCGATAGCATTAACACCCGGAGTGCATTAATCATGTGAGTAACGCACGCTAGACCGTTCATTAACCCCGTTCATTCATACACTACCATTTGTGTGGGGGAAAAATCATAAAACAGCAGTTTAGCAGCCCAGTTTTGAAAGTTTGCAGACGATTTGTGTAGGTTTTTGGAAGACCAATAAAAATGGAGGTACAAAAGTTGAGACGAGATGTCACAAAAGCATGAAATAAACGTTCACTTAGTTCATCATATATTTGAAGTGTAAACAACATGATTGAAAGATATTTGAGATGTTTAACATTGTATCGAGAGTGATGCCCAAATTTCGTGCATGAGTGCATGGATTAACGATTGTCCTCCAAAGGTTTTATTTTATGTTGGGCACCAGTTTTTGTCATGATTTTGATCCTAACAACAAGAATTCAGAATTCACTCCGTTGCTGAGTTATTGTCACAGACGCACATATATATACACATGCCAACCTGACTGTATAGGTTCCTTTGCCTCCAGCAAGGAACCATAAATCTGTGTATTGTACAATTGTCAATAGTACACCACTGATCCTCAATATGATCATAAGCAACAGGATCTTATTGTATTTGATTAAATCAAATTTAAAGCCACAAAAATATATTCATTTCACAAAATCATAAGCTAGCTCAAAGTATGGAAGAGAAAACTGCTGGATGTGTGAGGTAATGGTAGACACATCACTAACAATGGGTATTCTATAAACCAATCAGCATATAACATCCATAGGTCCTGTTCAACATGTTGTCATGAACCTGACAAACAATTTCTGGAATCACTAGCATGAAAGAGAGAATGGAGCGCAAGTTACAAAAGATTACAATGAGCAGTTGCTTTGTGTAGCATCAATGCAATTCATATTCTATGTGGTTAAACAGTGATATACTAAACGGAATAAACAAACAGTACTTTAGAAAAGAAAAGTTTTGACAAATCTTCAACCTTGAACGACCTGACTTTGAACTTTCAATGAATAAAATTAAATGTTTCAAAACTACAGAAACATTATAAAGCAATGGCTTCAACATTCATTAGCAATGATGCATGTTGAAGCACCTGTACTCAAAGTCTATCAAAACTAGTCAATCTTTGACTAACTACATTCATTGTATCTCCTTCACTTTTGTGCTACAACTGGATAAAACACACAAGAAACTCATTCGACCAGATCTCTCTGTCGACAGTGTCTTGCTTCTTTCACTTCTTTTCCAGCAACAGGTCAGATTACTTTTGCGGTCTCGTGTAGTTCATTCCCGATTGCAACCGCTCAGACAATACATAGCAAGTGTATGATTACAGGCTATTGGTAACCTATTCATGCAAATTCTTAATCAAGTGGATTTTGAAACACGATATTAAAAATAGTAAAATCAAAGCAACCAGGAAACAACTGGCATTTTGCCAGCCGTTGACACTTAAGTACTCAACCCTGAATGAATGCCAACACAAGGGTTTTATAATCTCTATCTGCAGCAACAGATGTCAAAGTGAAAATTCACCATTAAAGGGACACTTTAAAGTTTCGATTTAAAACAAAAGAAAAGTACAAAACAAATAAGACAGAGAATTTAATGAGATTGGCTAATCCTCAATATTAATGATTTCCAAAACTGAGATATAAAATTTTCAGAATTTTTGGCATTTTATTTTTAATATTCAGTGTGTACGTAGTTGACCAATAGCTGCTCTAGTTCTTCTGACAATAGTTAGCACAATATGCATCAACCTTAAATACACAAATATATATATTTTAAGTTTGCCAGGATATAATCAAGCCACATCATGAGAATTATAAAACATTGAGTAAAACTTGTAAACAGCCTCCAAATCCCTTACAAAGAAAAACACAAGAAAGATTAATTGCATGCATATTCATCATGTGACATCACATTTAGGTACAACAGGGGTGGGCAACCTTTTTTGAATGAATGGGCCAGATATAAGGGGTGAAAAATTGACTGGGCCACACCTAACCAACGACCTGCTGTTGATTTCAAACCTTTGATTCCGAGGACTTTCAAGCAATAGGTGTGTGTACTTAATCTGTATTCGCAAAAACATAATGTCAATACAGTACAGTTGATAATTAATGGGGATAATAGGCCTACCTGACAGCATCATTAGTGCCGATAAATTCTAAGCAGCTAGCTCGTTTTTTGTGATGATGTAAATTAGATTGATTTTTTTTCTTTTTCTTGAGACATCTCACAGGCCGCAAAAAAATCACTGGCGGGCCGCATGTGGCCCGCGGGCCGTAGGTCGCCCACCCCTGAGGTACAACATCTACTCTTTCAAATAAAATGAATGTCGAAACCTGCAGGTCCTGAAATACTGTGATTCTGCGCATTGATCTGGTAATCTAAGTTATGTTATTTGTCAAAGAGAAACATCAAAACAGTCCATATTGCTAATAAAAGCCTGGTATACAAAACCTGATTGTGTTTTAGGTGTATTGATAACATAAAATTTTAACTTCCTCAATAATGTGATTCAATACTTAAAACAAGAACTAAATGTGTTAAAACCCAGGTATGTACAAAAAGCAGATTATGCCCTGTATAGTACCAGTTTTTGCATCTCTCAAATGATGCTTGACTGATCTACAGTAGTGTGCTTAACAATCATTGCAGTGTTAAGATGTTGACCTTAACTGAAAATCAAAAAGGTTGTTTTGATCTCAATGAAATAAATAGCAAGCAAGTACTACTCACTAAGAAAGAGGCCTTCATATGCAGGAAAGGGCTTCAGCCAAACTGTGCAATCTTTTTCATCATCTTTTTTAAGCTGAATTGTAATGACCTCTGACCTCAAACAACAACAAAAAATGAAACTATGCACTGAAGGAGAATCTTCAATCTAGAAATCAGATTCAACCAAGCAGATCTTAATCGGTTTGCTTGTCCTATACAAGGTCTTCAGATTTTTGTATCCATGCTAACCTCAAATGAACTCCACAATACAGCTATTGAAAGTTCACCAGAGTGCACCTTAAGTGTCCTTTGTTAATTTTCTTTCCACTGTTAAACAGTATCAGGTGCTTCCTTCCCTTCATGGTGAGAATAATTGTTGTCCTCAATCTTGGCTCATTCCCTGCTTTAAGTTTTTATACTAAAACACAAAATTAGATTGCAATTACTCAAACTTAAAGACTCCTGACTGTGGATTATTACACTAAACCAACACATAGGCAGTAAAGAGAGAACATTCTTGATTTCATCCCTTTCTAACAATTGTTCTTTGTTAGGGCAGGAAAGACTAGAAAGTGCTTTCTTGAAGACATGCATTAAAGAGAGGAGGAAGCAAAATGAATTCCAATGATTTGTGTTTCAGACTTTGTTAATTTTGTTGTGAATGTGTTTGCAATATAAATCAGATCTATCATATCAGCCTCTTTATCATTCTTTTCTTCATTTTTTCGTTTTGCTTGTGTTCGACTACTTACTGTCTTGTAAGGTCCACAGTAGCTCCCCTGTCAGCCCGTTGACTGCATGCATACCGCCGTCCAACGTCGATATTAGCAGCATCCCTTCTAGTCCCGTATACTGAACCCTCAGATTGCCAGCTGTTCTCTGAGGACCCTGAACAACACACAAGCATCAAATCGCAAAGATTATAAAATGAAAGCAAACTTTGACAACAATACATTAACATTTCTGAAAAAGAAAGTGAAAATGGTTCTACCTGAGTTTCTACTTACAGGCACAGGAAAGCCACAGAACGATCGATATATTTATGGAAGAAGATTGCCTCCGCTGACAAACAATTGATAGGAAATAAAGGCCCTGAGAACCGGCCCCTTCAGCTCCGATACAAGTCACGGTGTTTGCTTACAGTACCTTTGCCACTTATACAATAATGACAAAGAGAACTTATAATGAACTGTACAATCAATGAATAATGTGTCAAATTCTGCAGATAAAGGCATATTATAATAACACCAAGATAAATCCAAGGTTTCATTTATTTCATTGTCAATACTTTAACAATCTGTGAAGTTTCTATATAAATTGACTCCTTCTATCTGTTTATGACCGAGACCAACACATGCCAAAGGGAAGTGTTTATAATTAGCCAGATGTCTAGAAGAACCAGTCTACCAAAAACCAAGAACATTAAATGAAGCGAACCAATGTATAAGTGTTCTCATACATGGCAGCCTGAAAGAAACATGTTATAACTTTCTCATATCAATACACATTATGTACAGTTAACAAAACAGTGATGCAAGAAAGAATTGACTTTTAATATTGATTTTAATGTTCTACTCAAAGGATAACGGAGGAATCACGATCAAGACTAGGGTGGTCACTGACATGACATCAAAAATACAGGACACAACCAGAGGGAGCAAGAGCTAACAACAACAAGGCACAATCCTCAATGTGACTCCTGGGACTAGAGGAGCACCTCCTTACCCCAGGCATAACAATCGTTGTAATCCAGTTTGACAAGATTCTGCCAACTTATGCATAATTCAAGCAGGTACAGTAACAACTTTGTTTTTTAATTCTTCCAATGCATTTCATGTTCACCCAGTCCATATAACATTGCTCAACACCTTGCGGCTTTTTGTCACCAAAAGATCCACCTCCTGCTATGGTGTAATATTAAAACACCACCTCAGGTTATGAATGCATCCCGACCATAAGAAATTGCAGAGTTAACGCAACATTATTAATACCATGCATCCGATATCTCGAGAACAGTTTACATAAAAAATGAAAGCATTGCAAGTTTTACGATCACAATACTCTTGTCTCTTACCTCATTTACATGGGTACAACCTGTCTGTAGGACAAGAACAGATATTAAACTCAGTGAAAAGACTATCCAAGGCAGCTTAAACGATGCCCGCAGTAACTTCATGGCTACGGTGAACATATTCAAAACAGTATACTGTGTAAATCTTCCTTTCCAATATCAATTTGCTAATTATCAGTCCATTTGGGGCCAAAACGAGTCACCGTTTTTGGCAGAGAAGAGGGTAAAGCCGCATCTCCCACTTGTGCAGTTCAACAAAAGATGAGCATCCCATCTCCAGTGTAGCTTCAACATCAGACTACTTTTATGTAGAGCAAAGAAACACTTTTGTCCTCAACTTCAAAATGTTCCTCATTGCCTCAAAGATTATCTTCAATGAAACTTTCTTTGTAACCGACTTGACATGGTCACAGAACTTCCTGAACAGCAACTTTTTGCTTATCTGTAAAAAAAAATGAGAAAATGGTTGTTTTCATTCGGCTCACTGAAGGAGAAAAGACATTACGCCTGAAAGGTCCTACAAGGTCTTGTGAAACTTTTCCAACCTTCTAAATAACCTTCAAAAACATTCCCTCACAAGTAACCAACCAATCTTAGTAGAAAATTAACAAAAAATGTACACCTAACATGGCACCCATTATTTGCTCTTAGGGGATAATGAGGGTCACTAAAATATTTGAGGAGGAGAAGGAGGAAAGAATGTATACAAGAACAGAACATTTAAGGTAGATGCATGCTACTGTTATATACTGTACAGTAGGTTTGTATAATACTAATTAAGCACAGAATTATAAATTGATTTCAATGTCCAGATACACTCAAACATACATGAACATATTCTTTTGTTCCCTTTGTGTGTGTGCGTGACTCTGACATAGCTACAACAACAAAACACAATAACCATACAAACAAACAAAAAATCCTGTAATTACTTAGCAAGTTTAAAATAGATAATAACTACAGCTTCTACTACATTTTTCTCAGTAACAACACACAAGGAAGTCTGGTTTAATATGATAATTGTAACCACACTCTGTAACCACACTGTTCCTGAGCCAATGGGTCTTTTTTCTTTCTTGATGTGGCACTTGTTAGCAATCTGATTAAATGTCAAATTTAGTTACCAAAGCTTCCATTAAAGGGTGTGAAGACTCGCGCAAAAAAAACGTCGTCTATTAATGCCGGTAATCTGACCTAGTTTCGAATGAGGTGTAACAGAAGTGTTAGACACCACCATCTATCCCAGAAAATACAAACACAGCTTGCTACCGTCGGTAATTAGACACTAGTGTACAGTCAGTACATACAGCTGCGGTCAATTCCCACAGCACAGTGTATAAACGATACAGCGATGGACATCTCAGGTCCAGCTAAAGATAACAAGGTATCAAGTTTCATTACTGTCTGCATTTTGTAGTGACACAAACAAAACATCACTTGCAAGCAACAGAAAGTTAACTTTTTCAGATCGCCAGACACGGTTTGGGGCGAGTCTTCAATGCCTTTAACCCTGCAGCAAATTATTTTTCATAATTCCTGACCACACAAAATGATCTCACATAATAAGCAGCAGACTACTCCAAAAAAAATGATAATAATAAACAAGACAGTTTTTGCAAACAATTATGAATGCATATTGTCAATTGTGATCAAAAGCAATGGTTGCAATGGTTTCGTTCTTCGACAGAAATAGACCACGAAAAAACATAAAGATTGGTGGAAATACAGTAATCAGTGTCTTCAAATGAGCTGCCTTGATTACATTATCGTTAACTAATTATCAGAAAATTATAAGTGAATGCTGTGAATGCTGAATGTTAATTTAATGCAGAAACCACCACTTGATCTGGAAATGTCCATTAAATCAATCTATCAACTAATTAATCAATCAATCAGAACACTTGTAAAACAGACTACAGCTGCAACTCTTTACAAGGTACAACCAAAGCTCTATAAATGTGAATGATTTGAATAACTTTTTAGCATTCCACAGAATAGTACACAAAATACTGCACTTCAGATAACAGTATTCACTTATACCTTAATGCAGATAACAGCAGACAGTATCCCTTACTGTAGAACTATTGAAAGCAAACAAAATATGACATGATTGGTTCGAAAGAACAAGAAATGACTATTTACTGTAGCTGAATGAATCGCATAAATCAAACATGTATATAAACATTATACAATGTATGCAAATATATGACAAAAGAAACTACCTGTATCGATGCTATTGTACTATGCACTGAAAATCAAAGTGTAGCTAGACTAGGTACTATGATATACATATATGTAAAAAAATGGAATTTTAGTTGCATCATTTCAAGTAATATCCATAAATTTGCTGGAAGGAAATGGCTTTGACATTAACAGGGATATTCCAAAGTTTAAACATTTTACCTTGAAGGAAGCATTCGACAATTTATCATGAGAGACTTGTAGTTCGAAAACGTATTGAAAAGTTGAAATTAATTCAATATAATTTTCACTACTGATCATGCAGCTCAATGGTAGCGAAAAGATAATAGCTGAAACTATTAACGTTTTATGAATAGGCGGGTAAAGAAATGTATGGGGTGTTCAAATTGTCTGATCATCTTGTTACACACACACAAAAGTGAAGGGTTTAAGTTTATAGTCCAGTTTATACAAGGTACCTAAGTTAATGCAGTATCAACTACAGTACTACACACCAAAAAAATCAGGCAATTGAAGCGAAGGAGGTCGGTAGAGCCCTAGCATAGTAACTGAGAGGGGTGTTAGGTCACAATAGTGCAGTGAGCAGTCACTCTGAACCTAGTGGCCATTTAGTCAGATACTAGCTATTTAGATGCACAAGTACAAACGTTCAGCAACGTATATCTCTCTGAAATGCAACGATCAGTCTGTGTGCTTCAACGCTGCCTCGATGACTGTAACCGTGTAATTCATCTTGAGCATGCATACAGGTTATACTTTGAACTGTCAAGTGACTACTCTCTCTCATGGGTTGGAGGCCTATCAACGGGCCAGTGTACATCCATGGAGGCCTAAGCTCGACATTGCAGTAAGTACAAAGCATGAGCAAGCTATGGTTCACAGTGCTTATTTATAAAGTTGATTTTGAAAATGCTACCCTCACAGCTTTTACTGTAACGCTGTACAGTTGCACATGCACCTTTGTATGGTATGATGTTTAACTAGATACATTCACTCATAACTAAGTACTGTATGTCATTGCCTTCCAAATTATGCAGAGTTTTACATGAGGAATGACCTTTGGTCAACACACTAAGAGATGCTTGCACCATTTCAATGTACTTAACACAATTAGAAGCTGTACAAAACTATAATATACAGGTAATAGCCAGAGAACATGATTTACATTTCATTTCACATAACTGACTGTAGTGAGCCATGTAATTTATATTGAAACAAATGAAGTGAATTGCATATTCTCACCTCCCCCCCCCCCACCCCTCCTTCACCCTCTACACCCCACACCTCCTCTCATATTAACAAAAAGGTGTATAAAGTGCAAGGAAGATAAAACTAAAAGTATCCGCAAGTCGCCAATACTCCCTGGTGAAACATATTTCATTTAGGAAGCCAGATCACCACTTTCTCTTTCAGATTATCACAGCTTTTTCAGGACAACTCCTAAAACTACCAATAAACACTCTTGGCAAACCATCAACTTTTCAACCACATATTTACACTATTTCATTGACCTTACTTGAGGTGAAACATGTGTTTGCTAATCTAACACATGTTACAAGTAACTTGGGATGAACCTTCCAGTCAAAAAGTTTATAAGTGAAAACAATTCCTACTCTCTACAAAGACTCATATTTAAACTGAACAGATGCTGTGTCTTTCCAACCAAAACAACAAAAAGCTAACAAGTGTTAGGTGGTGAATTAAACACCCGAGCTTGGTATATAGATGGATGCTATGCTATGCTCAATGCCCGTTACACAGACATGTGGCAAATATCAATATTGTGACACATCACTAATGCAGCATATTCCTCAGATTACTTGTTGAATATGGTTCTCGTATTTAACTGATATCGCTTATAGTTTTGTACATGTGTGGTTTCCCCTTTAGATGATTGTGAGAGAAACAAATGCTAGAGAGATCAATGTATGGAATTAACATCTCCCATGAGCTTTGGCATATAAATGAAATATTTATTTATAGCGAAAGCCAAAACATTAATTTTTTACAGGTTTACATGTAGCAAAGGTGAAAACAGATCATATAAGCATAAATAAAAAAAAAAATGAAAAAATGGGACAACAACATCACATGATAAATGTTTTGAAGGTTTGTCAGAGGCTACCAAATTTCTGTTCAAACAACCCAAAAATCAGCTAAATTGGGAGGTTGTCCCATGTACAACTAGTTGTTTACATAACTGATTGTATTGTAACTCCCAAACAAGGTATAATGATGTATTGGTATCACCTTCTATCTCTATTGGAGATACAGAAATAAAACCAAAAAAATAGTGGTACTGTAGTTCTACAATCGACTTGAAGGGGATTTACACTGGCCCATTGTTTGTTCTATTCACCAAACATGTACCCATTCTTCCTTCAATGCACGGCTCTTAATAAGTTATGGACAACCAAATTTGCTGTTCGGCCAACTTAAAGGTAATAAATTTGCCCTGCAGCATAATGAGTTGGCTAATGATTATGAATCATCATTCTCAACTTTTCAGCCTGGGGGAAAAAAAAGTGTGAATTTTTATGCTATTTTAAAGGATTTCTAAAACAAAGGTACAATTAATGTTATAGTCATTGGAGACAAAAAAAAGTGTTACTAAACAGTCTGTGAGATGTAAAGCAGGGTTTTAATTGTTAATTTAAAAAAGTAGTCAGCGATGACCAACTATATAACATTTCCAATTTCCAGGTCATGAAACAAACAATCATAGTTTCTATTTATTTTGAGAAAAGTATCAGACTACAAACGTCAAACTAAACTCATATTACTGTAACATTATTTCAAAGTTGTAGCTGAATCAGACCAGTATTCTTCATTATTCTTCTTGTTCTTCTTGTTTTTCTTTGTTAAGAAACAGATCAACAAAATCTAGAGCTATATACTGTACAATTAATCTGAAATTTTAATATGGATATACGATACCCCAGTCCGTTGAAACGGTTTATTAAAAGCAGAGAAAGGTTTTGCTAGTCACACTATTACTACTACTGTACTACCTGGGTTAATAAATTCTCTATAATGGGCCATTTCACACTAGATTGATTTTAAATGGATCAATATTTAGACAAAGTCCAGCTGTTTTCACCATGTAAAATTACCAAATGGCATATGCTGCTGATTGTTACCACCAGTAGTAGCCTGTTATGTGTCAAAGAAATGTGAAAAAAAGGTAAGAAAAGTTAATTATGTATGAATGGTGGTTCAACAATAGAATGGTGCAGGGAGGCAGCTGATGAGTCATAATGAATGGATGATACACAGGCTTACAGTGTCCTACAGCCACCTCATGGTATGCAATGTAACCAGAGAGGGTGAAATGAACCAACACATATGATATGGAAATTAGGGTATAAAAACAACTTTTTAACATGTTCAAATGTAGATAGATGAATAAACACACACAGAACAAATAAAGTTAGGAACAATGGTGCTGATGTATGAGGCTGTCAATGACACAAAGAAAGTGCTTCAGTATAACCATTAAATTTTATTGACAGGATCATACTATCTTTCAACTGTCCAAAGTTGTCTCCTCTCTTGATTTCAACAGTGCTACTGATCTAGAGAAGAGTCCATCCAGTATAGGCATATTAGTAATGTATACAGTACACATGACAATGCTAGGGACAATATACATGGTCACACAGAAGACAATATACATGGTCACACAGAAGACAATATACATGGTCAAACATAAGACCATACACATGGTCACACAGAAGACAATACACATGGTCACACAGAAGACATTACACATGGTCAAACATAAGACAATACACATGGCCCCACACAGAATTAAGACAATCCACATGGTCATCACACAGAAGACAGTACACTAGTGCTGATAGTCGTAATCGATTAATCGCCAGTAGTCACGTTTACACTTTAGAAGTTCAATTAATCGCACTCTAAACCTAAGTTGCTATTACTCGACTACGAGCTAGCAATACACATAATCTGCTTTTGAAAAATAGCCTAACCTATCTCAAAAACAACACTAAAGCCTAGCCTGGAACGTTTGGCCTATGCTCAAATGTACAGTATTGTAATTCATCACTAAGTTTATGTACAGTTCATCCACCCCTTAACCAGATAGCTAGAACTGTGCTGTGTTTAAAATCGGCAAGCACCTGCTCCGGTTTGTTCTGCAGTGCAACATTCAGTCCTAGCAATGCTTGATCATTGCACATAAGCGCAAATTCGTAGATTAATAATCTTTTACGATTGTCAAAGAGCTTGTCATCTTTCAAACATGTTTATAATTACTTCATTACTGGCCTAGTACTCATTTATCAGATGTCTGATCAAGTGTGTCACTTCAATTGCAGTGTAGTTTAGTTTCAATTTGTAAAATATGTGGCTCCTTCGCACTAGGCTAGAGCCTAGCTTAGAATGTCCTTCTACAGAAAACTCTTGCATACTAATCATTACACCACTACAAGGTGTTACATCTATTCATTGTTTGCGCGTTTGCTTTTATTAGTAATAGTAGTTGTAGCAGCCTCGTAGATTCATTCGTAAGTTTTTGAATTACTATAAAGGATTTTTTTTTTTAAATTGTAGATTAAAAGTTCTTCACAGTTTTTGTTTGTTAGATGATTTAACATGATTTAGACACCACACGTTAAGACACGAAAGAAAAAATAAAGACAGTGCACCATGGATAAAAGATTTGTTTTGACGACAGTATTTCTGCAATGTAAAAATGACAGTGATGACGTCATAACTATAATCGAGATAATCTAGTAATCGCCAGAACTTAGCAAGAAGAGCTATGCGATTCATCAACTAAAAAAAGAAAGAGTCAACTATCAGCACTACAGGGCACATGATCAGACAAAAGACAGAAGACCATACACATGGTCACACAGACATGACACAGTACACATGATCACACATAATACAGTACACATGGTCACAAAAACTATAGCTTGACATTTAAAAGCTGAGGTACTACTATGCAAGAAATGAACAAGTACAAGCATTCTGATGGTAATAAGACTCCTTGAAGCTGCCTTTATCAGTTTAATCATCATGGAGCTGAAAGATTAGATCACAGAGTACCTGTATGTAGATATATTCCAGACTATCAAAAATTGAGGTATACATATATGGGCATGCTTACATGCTCATGCATTCTTACCACTGTACAAGCACCCCGAACTGGTATTCTTTTACTACAGAATGTTGACAACATTGATAGTGCCACTTGATGCTAATTTATTTTCCTTTTCAAAACTGTTCATACTGTATATATTTTCTTTAAATACTGTAGATTATGGACGTTGTCACTGAGAAGCAGGGAAAACTACTTTCATATTATATTTGATATTTAACTATGAAAGAATTCCAGCATTTGCTTCATATTCAATAAACATTTACAGAGAAAGCTGAGACTAAAAAAAAAAAAAAAAACCCACACAAAATCAACAAATTCTGTAAAATGATGATTTAACAGTCAACAAAATATTTAGGATCTATTAGAAGCAAGTGTGTGATGCTATTGTACATGTTAGACATATAATTAAACCAAATATGACAAGGACCACTCATTGACACCTCTTAGCTACCCTATCCACCCTCAGGCTTACAGTGCTTGATATCACCATCTCTAGCACTCCTCTGTATCTTGAGGATTTCGCACCCTCCGGGAGAAAGTTTATTCGCAGCGGAGGAAACTTGTGCAGTCATCCAAATTCATGATTGCTTTTTTTTTAAATGAGAGAAACTACCAGTAGCTGTATAAAGCATGTACAGGTAGGCCTGAATGAGTGGACTCTTCACCACACGATTGGTTACGTTTTCAAATATCCAAATACTGTAGCAGCGTCTACAGTATGTATGTCTACCTAGTACCTAGGAACCCTCGCTTATATTTTCATCCCTAGGACTACGTTATGATTTAAAGACCATTTAAGCTCTGGCAAGCGTTGGCTGAATGATCCTGTTTTTAGTTTGGGATTTGTTAAATTCTAACACACTTTCTATTAATATAAAAGCAGCTGCTTGCCTTTTGGTTAAATCAACTTCCAGACAATTATCACCAGACCTGAGCTGTACTTTTAAGGTTACTCAACATGAGGAAGCGATTTCTCAACATATCACATGTATACATACTGTACTCTACGACCGTCTAGATGCTGTTCTTAATTATACACATCAACCCAGTGATGACATAACGATTCCATTTGATGACAGAAATCTTTCTCCCTAGACGCTCATCAATCGTTAGTATTTAAATCAACCACAGAAAGCAAATTGAGATCCTCTTTCGATAAACTGTACATTTGGAAGAGGAAATGACACTAGTGGTAACCATTATGATATACACTGATATAACTAGAACTAAAGGTTTGCACTACTCTACGACAGAATACTTTGTGCAGGACTTAATATTCCACTTCAGAACAAGCCATCATCTTACTTTTAATCCCCTAGTTTAACATGCCAGTTTTAAGTCAGATAGCTAAAATCAGGGTACCATTTAACATCAGGGTACCCACTAATTTAACCGACAAAGGATAAAAGAGCCAGCATAAAGCCTCAACACTATAATACAACATGGTATCACTGCAGTCACACACTAAAACTGATAGTATGTTTCAGAGAAATACCTTCTCTTCTTTGTGATTAACAAAAATATATGGTTCATCAATGACAGGTGAGATGATACTACCCTTAGAACTAAAGTAGCATCAAACATGGAATACATATATGTATGTATATATATAAATA
>JAIPMN010009396.1:7566-31650 GCA_020650975.1 Apostichopus californicus | reverse complement strand
CAGGAAAATTGATCATGCTTATGGTGGGGGGGTAAATTTTCAGGGTGGGGGGGAATTTATCCTAGGAAAAATTCCCCCCCGGGGGGGAAAATTTTCAGGGGGGGGAAAATTTCCTGTTACACCGGCTCAATGGACAACTGTATTTGTCAAATATGCTACCCAAAAGGTGAAAAAAGTATTTTACTAGAGGAGATTACAAACAATCAAAGTGTTTGAGGCGGTATGCCAGTGGCTGACAATGTAAAACTTTTACTGAAGAGACAAATATTCGACATTGTTGGTTCAACACCCCCCCCCCCCTCGTCTCAGTTTAAAGGGTGTGAAGACTCGCACAAAAAGAAACGTTTTGGAATGAGGTGTAACAGAAGTGTTAGACACCACCATCGATCCCAGAAAATACACACACAGCTTGCTACCGTCGGTAATTAGACACTAGTGTACAGTCAATACATACAGCTACGGTCAATACCCACAGCACAGTGTACATAGCAGCGTGGACATCTCAGGTCTAGATAAAAGATATCACGTTTCATTACTGTCTGCATTTTGTAGCGACAAGAAGAAAAGTCATTTGCAAGCAACGGAAAGTTAACTTTTTCAGAGCGCGGCAAGCGGTTTGGGGCGAGTCTTCAATGCCTTTAATCAGTCCAACACAATCTTGAAGTTGGAAGACTAAAACCCTCCAGATAATTTCAGCATACTTACTCTTTTCTGGCTGATCAACTAAACGGATAAGAAAAGAGATGAAAATGATTATCTTACAAAACATGGCTGTCCAAATGATTCAATAGTTTTCCATTCTCATGGCAAAATATATATCTATAACATACCCCATTTAAATGACCACTAGATGCAAGCATGGTTATTCACTTCTATACCTCCCATCCACACCACCCATGAGACCCTCACTTTGTTTTTACCCCCTCCCACATTCCCACATTTCCCTCATCTTACAGCTGTTATTGTCACATCTAACCCTAGATGTGCACCGTTAACTATGTGCATGAAAGTTACCATTGACCTAGCAAGATTATTCATCTGTGGTACCATAAAATGAAAGTTACCATTGACCTAGCAAGATTATTCATCTGTGATACCATAAAATGAAAGTTACCAATGACCTAGCAAGATTATTCATCTGTGATACCATAAAATGAAAGTTACCATTGACCTACCAAGATTATTCATCTGTGATACCATAAAATGAAAGTTACCAACAACCTAGCTAGATTATTCATCTGTGATACCATCAAATGAAATTTACCATTGACCTAGCAAGATTATTCATCTGTGATACCATAAAATGAAAGTTACTAACAACCTAGCAAGATTATTCATCTGTGATACCATAAAATGAAAGTTACTAACAACCTAGCAAGATTATTCATCTGTGATACCATAAAATGAAAGTTACCAATGACCTAGCAAGATCATTCATCTGTGATACCATAAAATGAAAGTTACTAACAACCTAGCAAGATTATTCATCTGTGATACCATAAAATGAAAGTTACCAATGACCTAGCGTGATTATTCATCTGTGATACCATAAAATGAAAGTCACCAATGACCTAGTAATGATTATTCATCTGTGATACCATAAAATGAAAGTTACCAATGACCTAGCAAGATTATTCATCTGTGATACCATAAAATGAAAGTTACCAATGACCTAGCAAGATTATTCATCTGTGATACCATAAAATGAAAGGTACCAATGACCTAGCAAGATTATTCATCTGTGATACCATAAAATGAAAGTTACCATTAACCTAGCATGACTATTCATCTGTGATACCATAAAATGAAAGTTACCAATGACCAAGCATGACTATTCATCTGTGATACCATAAAATGAAAGTTACCATTAACCTAGCATGACTATTCATCTGTGATACCATAAAATGAAAGTTACCATTAACCTAGCATGACTATTCATCTGTGATACCATAAAATGAAAGTTACCAATGACCAAGCATGACTATTCATCTGTGATACCATAAAATGAAAGTTACCATTAACCTAGCATGACTATTCATCTGTGATACCATAAAATGAAAGTTACCATTAACCTAGCATGACTATTCATCTGTGATACCATAAAATGAAAGTTACCAATGACCAAGCATGACTATTCATCTGTGATACCATAAAATGAAAGTTACCAATGACCTAGCAAGATTATTCATCTGTGATACCATAAAATGAAAGTTACCATTGACCTAGCAAGATTATTCATCTGTTATACCATAAAATGAAAGTTACTAACAACCTAGCAAGATTATTCATCTGTGATACCATAAAATGAAAGTTACCAATGACCTAGCATGATTATTCATCTGTGATACCATAAAATGAAAGTTACCAATGACCTAGCGTGATTATTCATCTGTGATACCATAAAATGAAAGTCACCATTGACCTAGTCAAGATTATTCATCTGTGATACCATAAAATGAAAGTTACCACTGACCTAGCAAGATTATTCATCTGTGATACCATAAAATGAAAGTTACCAATGACCTAGCGTGATTATTCATCTGTGATACCATAACAGAACTTACCACATGCCTCTGGTTCATCCTCTCCACCAGCTGGACAGTCCACCACACCATCGCAGTACCAACTGGTTGGTATACAGTAACCATCCTTCACACAGAAAAATTTATCTTCACATTGCCCAGGTGTTGTTGGTAAAACTCCTGGGGGTGGTGAAAAAAGTAATAACTAAATCATGTTTGATGTTTTACATAGAATATATGCCCTTTTCAAGTTCTTGTAAATAGCATAAGCATTTATAGCACCAACAAAAAAATAACTTCATGGTAGGCACCTCTCCACCTCAAAAACTAAACCATGCAAGCAAAGCAACAACACCACATCTGATAATTTAACTGTCAGTCATGCCACAAATATTCAATAATTGTGACAATATCAACCCCTACCCCCCCTACCCCAACCCCCAGTTGAATACTTTCTCAAACCTTGCACATGATACTGTCAGCTTTGTAAATGAAGTCGCTACCCTACTACAGACTTTAGACCCCTCCTGCAATAAGTTACACCTCTGAGGTTCAGCAAGATTTTCAATTTCTACCTGTAGACATATAGTTCAAACACAACAACTTGATGGGCACTACACCAGATTTATGAAAGAGAATTACTTTATAACACTGAGTTGTTATTGAGATTTAACATATCAACTACTTTAGTCTGACAATTCTTATCGGATGTGCAGTCTTTAAAGTACGCTTACAGCTTTTTCAACCTCATGACGGTCAAGCCTGCCTATAGAACAACAGTCCTCCTCAAATTCACACCAGCGTTAATAATTTGTTACTTGATAGCATAGACTACCCCAAATACTGCCATAAGGATTCATCCTTGAGTGCACCTAATTAATTGACCAGTCACCAGTATGATTGTAAACAAGTGCTCTGATGGCCAGCACTACTTTTCTGTGTGTAAAGACAAGTTTGGCTTGACCACTGAAATAAAACACTGTGTGTTTAATCATGAATTTGCGCAGAGGACTGTTCAGTATGGTTAGCATTTCCAGCTCGGGTAGATATTCAATCTCCTCTGTTTTTATGCCAAAAACAGGGGACTCGGGTGGTATAGGCTGGCATTTTGCAATACACTATTAATGAATCATTTTCAAGCTACAAAGGAAACTCACTGTTAGTCATGTATGGTCAGTTTCATCACAATACCTGTCCTCTGCTCTTATGAGGTCTGTAAATCTCTCGTTTTTAGAATCTGTATGACCTATGCAACTTTTCAAATGTTAACTTGTCGATTAATTAACAGTCCGTTTTCTAGTGATTACCTACCACCGGAATAGCATGAACTGCTGAAGCTTACATCGTCGATGGCTAGGTCAGAATATTCAGTGCCTCCCAGAATACCTTCCAGTACTACTCTGAAATTATTATTGTTGGTAACCAGGGCCCTGCCATAATTCCACTGGTTGCCTTGGTTACCGGTGGCTCCCCACATGAGAAGGAGGGCACCATCACTCGTAGTAGATTGAGTGTACACCTTAACATAAATACACAAAAACAAAAAAACATAAAATAAACATAAAAGATATTTTATTTAGGCAAACAGATGGCTCTCCACAAAAGTTGTACCTGGTACCAGTGGCATCGCCAAAGGTAGGGAAGGGGGGAAAATTTGCCACTTCCAAAAAGGAAAACTTAGGCAGGAAGATACACGACAATAAGCATAATTTACTTTATACCCTACATATCCTAATTCTGCTGATTTCAAGCTGATAAACGTTCTTGAAACAATGAAACCTAGAAAGTTTCAGGAGGCTTCACCTCCTTGCCTCCCCACCCTGGTGCCTTAGGCATCCCCCTCCCCAAATATTGTTCTTACTTTGTTGTGCCACTCACACTTTCAGATATCTGACTATGCCACACTGCCTGGTACCTAAGAGCTGAGAGGATCTTGTGTGGGTCAGAAGTTTGACCTCAAATATTCTCATGTGAACACTTAACGATAATCAGTTTTTAATAGGATGAGTTGCAGAAAAATCATTTGATACCTCTTTCTTGTTTCTTTGAATACCACTTCGACATTATGAGAAGCTATCACAGTGTGAGTTGGAGGTTTCGACACCCTACCATTTCTTCGTTCTGACGGGGGTGTGATAGTACAGGTTTTAAAAATACGCATCACAGCGTAATATCAGAGAATTACTCTACTACTGTTGAATAAATGAGTCATACTAACAGCATACAACCTCTTGCAAAATAATACTGGAATCATAACAGAGCAAAACCTACGGGTTATGTAATGTGGAGGGGATGGAAAGAAATATTCATTGATCAAGTAACTGTCTATACTAAGGAGTGCTATACCTTTAAGTGACTTACCCTCAATGTTCCCATGTTGGCACCGTACATGTGGTACCAGAAACGGATTCTACACTCCTCAACGGTTGCATTGAATACGGGAGAGGCTAGTCTAGCCTGCTCTCCTAGCCTCTTATTTGTTGATTCAACAAAAAGAAAACTTCCTAGCAAATAAAAAGAAAACAGGATTTTTTTTTTTAAGATTCTACAAAACCAGAGTTCTTATTTCACCTTGGACAGCAGAAACACCTCTTTGTTGGTTAAATTATTTATTTATTTAAACTGATGAATACAAATAAGAAATTTCTAACCTTCTGAGTCAGGGGTGTTGTCTGAGCTTGGACCAGTGTTGGCCGAGGGGGTGGAAGAACCCCAACTCCAGTCGAAGTCGTCATTTTTCAATTGCTCCCACTGGCAATCAGATGCCCATTGGCTGGAATCAAAGTTACATCTCCCCGGGTTTGCGACTACCAAAAGCAGAAAAAAAGCATACACATTACTAGAAATTGGAAGTAAATAATCGTTTGTAATTTAGTCTTCTCTCTGAATGAACAGATATCTAGAGCAGCTGAAAGTGTTTGCAACCTGACCATCGGCTGCAGCCAAAGTTTAATTCCGTTTTTTGGGGTCACAAAGTGAGAAATAATTCACTTACATAGAGACAACATACCTATTCGGGAAAGATGGGAAATATTAACACATATATTACAGAATAGTATTTACTGTTTACACTGGAAAGTTTATTAACAGTTGTTTATTTTACTTATCATAAGATACTAAAAATATACAATGGTTATTATGTACTCAAACTGTTATACAACTTTGCATAGTAAGAGAATTTTAGAACCTATAGAACCCTGAGAATCTAGAACTACTTCCCCTTCAACTGTGACTTATCTGAGTTACTTATTGAACATCAGCTTGCAATGACAAGCTTTCCACTACATTTCCACAAAAGGAGTGTTAGCTTAGTGGTTAACGCCAGTGCCTTTCAATCATAAGGTCCCGAGTTCGAGTCACTCTAATGTATGTCGCCCAGTTACAGAGTTGTTGACAATTTAAAATTCATAATCATGGACGTTAAATATGAATCTAAGAGACTGACTTCGGTCAGCTTGCAGCTTTGATAAGCCAATGATGGCTTCTTCGCGAGTTCCTGCTTGCAGGAGGATCTAATATACAAACATTGAGGATCTTTGAGGTCCTACCATATACTGCTGACAGATTCAGACTCACCACAGCCCTGTTCATCCTCTCCGTCTGGACAGTCCAGGTCAAAGTCACAGACGTGATCAGGATCGGCACAAGATCTATCGGAGCACTGGACCTCCATTGGCAGGCAGGGTCTTTGATAGGCGTCTATTAAAATCATGAACAGGTGTGCAGATATTGAAGTGTAATGGAAGACATTAAAGTGACATTTAATTACCCTCAAATTAAATGGTATAGACATATTAAATAGACATATTAAATAGACATATTAAATAGACATATTAAATAGACATATTAAATAGACATATTAAATATCTGTGGTGGTGACCAGTAGGGGAAGGGACAGGGGTAAGGAGAAGAGTGGGGAGGGGGTGTGAGTGGTTGGAGTGATAAAATGACTAATTTGCTAACATATTATGCATGACATGATACTACACCATTTACCTAACCCTCCCAAAATCAAACAAACTTGCTGCTGCTTACCATCGTTACAATTTTCCAAGAGGACGTCATCAATAGCGATGTCACCGGTGATTGTTAAACCTCTGATGGCTTCGATGATGATCTCAAAGTCGTCTCTATGGCCGATGGTGAGGTCATCGGTGAATTGCCATTGGTTACCTTGGCTACCGGATTGTGTAAATAACAAGGTATTCTACAAGAAAATATTGATAACAGTTTTCACATGCACTTCAAAAAGAGAAAAAGAGAGAAAAAAAGCTAGACTTAACATAATTTTATGAGCAAATCTTTCAAACCAATTTTAAAAGGGCAAAACACGCTTTAATATACTTCTCTTCAGGGACATATGAGTGGGATTATGGAAGGTGAATTTGCCAGGAGGGGCAGAAATGAGAAGACATTTCAACCAGTTGTTAATATTGTTATTTCTCTTCATAAAGGGATATGATCAGGTAATTAGTTCCATTGCAGTTACAGAGTACAATGGACCTTTAAAATAAATGTGCCCCTGGTGGAGTTGGGGGGAGGGAACCTGTAATATGAGCTTTTTCATTTCATTCATCTTTTCATTAATCTTCCCAAAAGTAATGGTACCAATGGATGTACTAAATTGAACGTGAAAGTTAAACCATATATATATATATATATATATATATATATATATATATATATACAGAATTTACCTCTAGCTAACAATATCCAAAATACAGAGCAATAAATAAACTGAAGAGATCTCGGATGTCTTACCTCATCTTCAGTCCTGAGGAATATATTCAGGGTACCCACGGTGCTCCCCTCCATATGGTACCAGAGCGAGAGGGTACAGGCTGAACCAGAATGTTGGTATATCGATGACTGGAGGTGTGCTTTCTCATTGTTATCATCGCCTATAGCCCCGGTGTCTAATGAACTTGTGTCTATATACATGTAGTAACCTGCCATATCGAAAATAATTATGAAACTAAAAGACGATAATAATGAAAAGAAAAGAAAGACGTTGCTTAAAAGACATAAGGTCCCCCCGGTTCGAGTCACTCCAAGATTAATGTATGTCGTCCAGTTACAGAGTTGTTGACAATTGACAATTCATAATCATGGACGTTAAATATGAATGTAAGAGACTGACTTCGGTCAGCTTGCGGCTTTGATAAGCCAATGAGGCTTCTTCGCGAGTTCCTGCTTGCAGGAGGATCTAAAATACATTCATACATACAAAAGAGGTGGTTTTCTTGGCAATACAAGTTTTCTGACAAATCAATAAATGGGCACAACATACATAATTTAATAGTTAACTGCAAATTGTACAGCTTTTCAGTTCTCGTTTTGTCCCGTATCATGCAGCTAAAGTGATGTGATCAAGCATGTCATGCAGCTAAATTATATCATGAAAGCCTGCTTTTCAAAACAAGCATATTGTCCTCATTTTTATTTAATTTTTGAATAAAAAGGTAACCTTGCGATTGGTCGACGAAGGATAAAACATTTCATCCAAAAGCAGAATCAATATGTTTCTATAAGAATAGATTACGTTAATTTAGTTTTTAAGAGGATATTAAGAAAAACAGAAGAAAATGCACAATAGCTCACTAGAAATATTCATGTTGTATGCCATTGTAATTTCTGAGTACTCTTGCATGCCAACAAATGCCTATTTTGAGGAGTGAATTAATAAAAAACAGGTTTCCCTCTTTGGCAGCCATGACTTTTTTTACTGGGATTTGAACATTTGTTATTGTGAACAAATATTCCATCCTGTTTTTAAATCCTAAGGTGACTGGTTCAAATCCCATTCTAGGCCAAAAATTTCCCTTTTTTTATTTCAAATTGTTTTAAAGCAGGGGTGGGCAACCTTTTTGAATGAATGGTCCAGATATAAGGAGTGAAAAATTAACTGGGCCACAACTAACCAACGAACTGCTGTTGATTTCAAACCTTTGATTCCGAGGACTTTCAAGCAATAGGTGTGTGTACTTAATCTGTATTCACAAAAACATAATGTCAATACAGTACAGTTGATATATAATGGGATAATAGGCCTACCTGACAGCATCATTAGTGCCGATAAATTCTAAGCAGCTAGCTCGTTTTTTGTGATGATGTAAAATAGATTGATTTTTTCTTTGTCTTGAGACATCTCACGGGCCGCATAAAATCACTGACGGGCCGCATGTGGCCCGCGGGCTGTAAGTTGCCCACCCCTGTTTTAAAGGAATTAACAAGATGTTTAATATGTGATATAACCTAGCTCCGTTTCTGTGGTGTGATCAGTTACAGGTCCCGTCTTGATCCTGTCCGTTTGATCCCCGTTTTCTCGGATCCAGTTTAAGGTGTCCTTGGCTGAATTCTTCCAGCCACATCTACCGGACTCAAAGTCACAAGATGTCCCTGTTGAGTAGAAATATAAGAATTATGAGAGGGATAAAAACACATAATGCTTCTAACAGGATGACCACGTGTAAATTTATCATCCTATACAATATGCTGTTAAAAACAACCAAGGTTAGTCCAAGTATAGCTGATCCGTATTTATATTTCGTCCTCACTGTTGTTATTGTTTTTATTATATAAAATAGCCCCAAATCTGCTGAAAAGTAGTAAATAATGGTCACTTATTTTGGAAGTTCGATAAACATTTTCACTGACATGTTATTGCCCAAGGAAACATATCACAAGGACAAGCTGCAAAAAAAAAACCTGCGTCAGAATTCAAATCGTCTCTGCAGACCAGCATTGCCTATTATGTAGGCCTACATAACATTATGTCCTATGTAGCCTGGCTGTGATGATTGTGCAATGCCACTCCAACAGCCCCTCCCCTCCCCTCTCCTCTCCTCCCGTCCTCTCAGCATCCCACTATTGCAACAGTGCCTAATCTACACTCTCCAATATCTTAATTTGAAGAGTCAGAAAAAACTTGAGGAAAATATTTTCGTAATTTTTGGTCCTACTTTTGCAAAGCTTGTACCTTTGGGGTAAATTACTGACAAACTTTATACGTTAGGTGCTTATCAGGTTGATTGATTCAATGCATCAAGCTTAAGAGTCAGAGTCCACTCCTAATGAGTGCCAGCATATAACCCAATGTCTCTCCACATGTTGTGTGACATCGCCATATTCAACATGAATGAATGTATCCAGCAACACTTCTTTGTAAACCTAAGCTTAATCATAAACAGACTTACCACACTCGGTCTCATCTGAACCATCGCTGCAATCCTGTACAAAGTCACACTTCCTTGTGAGAGGATAGCATCCTACCCCATTAGAGCATGCCAGTCTCCCATCTGAGCAATACTGCTGGGTGTCATCACTGTCCAATGGCGACCCTGGAACAGATCCTCCAAGAATACAGGACGGCGATAAAGAAACGTCGTCCACAGATATCTCTCCCTGGATGCCATCTCCAGTTACAGCTTCTAGAATTATCTGGTTTGTTATAAGATTACCAAACACAATTCTAGAGTTATCTGGTTTGTTATAACAATACCAAACAGTTCTAGAATTATCTTTTGTTATAACAATACCAAACACGATTCTAGTTTAATTACCCAATTCTCAGGGTCTGGACTCACAACACCTAGCTTTCTAGAGTAATCTGTTTTGTTATAAACAATACCAAACACAATTCTAGAATATTCTGTCTTGTTATAACAATACCAAACACAATTCTAGTTTAATTACCCAATTCTCAGGGTCTGGTCTCACATTACCACCAGGCTTTCTAGAGTAATCTGTTTTGTTATAACAATACCAAACACAATTCTAGTTTAATTACCCAATTCTCAGGGTCTGGTCTCACATTACCACCTAGCTTTCTAGAGTAATCTGTTTTGTTATAACAATACCAAACACATTTCTAGATTAATTATCTGTTTTGTTATGACAATACCAAACACAATTCTAGAATTATCTGTGTTGTTATGACCATACCAAACACAATTCTAGAATTATCTGTTTTGTTATAACAATACCAAACACAATTCTAGAGTTATCTGTTTTGTTATAACAAATACCAAACACAACTCTAGAATTATCTGTTTTGTTATAACAATACCAACCACAATTCTAGAATTATCTGTTTTGTTATAACAATACCAAACACAATTCTAGAATTATCCGTTTTGTTATAACAATACCAAACACAATTCTAGAATTATCTGTTTGTTATAACAATACCAAACACAATTCTAGAATTATCTGTTTTGTTATAACAATACCAAACACAAGTCTAGAATTATCTGTGGTGGTATAACAATACCAAACACTAGTCTAGAATTATCTGATTTGCTATAACAATACCAAACACAAGTCTAGAATTATCTGTTTTGTTATAACAATACCAAACACAATTCTAGAATTATCTGTTTTGTTACAACAATACACAATTCTAGAATTATCTGTTTTGTTAAAACAATACCAAAAACAATTCTAGAATTATCTGTTTTGTTATAAATATACCAAACACAATTCTAGAATTATCTGTTTTGTTGTAACAATACCAAACACAATTCTAGAATTATCCGTTTTGTTATAACAATGCCAAACACAGTTCTACATCAATCATCCACATTCTTAGGGTCTGGTTCCCACCACCAGTATTTCTAGAACTATCTGGTTTGTTATAACATTACCAAACACAGTTCTATAATTATCTGTTTTCTTATAACAATACCAAACACAATTCGAGTTTAATTACCCAAATCTCCACGTCTGGTCTCACACCACCAAGCTTTCTAGAATTATCTTTTTTGTAATGACAATACCAAACACAATTCTAGAATGATCTGTTTTTTTTTTTAACAAAACCAAACAAAATACTAGATTAATTAGCTAATTCTCCACGTCTGGTCTGACACCATCAATCTTTACCCGCTCAAAAATGAGGTTATACAAAAATCCAAAATATACTGTCTCTCTTCAATGGTGCATACCAACAGAGGATTACTGGATTTTTGTACTTTTGGCAAGCTATAAGTGTATACTTCTATGGCGATGAGGTGTTAATATGTCCTTACATTATTGCATTGTAGTTTATGTTACATGTAAAGCTATTTAAAGCAAGCAGCATACATGCCTTCATAATCTAAATCCAAGTTAACTAGCATTCTCTTGGGTGGAACAGCATTGCCACATGTAGATGATAACACAAGAACAAGTTGATGAGTGTAAAATATTTTAAAAATAAACCTGCACTGCAAAATTCTTGAAATCGGTCAGAAAATAAGAAAGGGTTAATTATTTAATTGCCTTCCATTCCCTCTGCACCCTCACTAGAAACAAAGGAAAATAATCCTACATCTGACAAAACATAAACAGGATATTCTTCATAATATCCAGACTGAATTTCATAGTTTCTAAGAAATAATTTGTGTGTTCCAGAGTCTAAAATAATTTTAGCAAAGACAAAATTTTTAGCATGACAAATTTAACACACCTGTATTAACTTTCAAATATGTGAGGACAACTTTTAAAATTATTCAGCTCTTTGATAAAATTAAAGTTATCAAAATATCTCAATAGACATTTACTATACTTTGACATCCCTTTTGCCAAACATTACAATATATTAAGCCTCTTCCAAATTATTTTACCAAATACAAATATCATGACGTATCGAAACATTTTTACTCGGTCTGGTAAATCTGCAGCCTGCATTTCTTCCAACAGTATTGTTACTGCAAATATAGAAGCGCAATTCATGATAACTTATTTTATAAAGCCAAATATTGCTAAAGAAATAACTGTGCTTTATCTTAATTGAAATAAAAATTGTGGTCAGTTGCCACATGTGAAAGAAACATCAAAAAGACCAGAAGATGCTTGACTTTTATAACTTACGGCATAGTTACTGGCAGAAAGATAAAAAGACCAAAAGAATACTTGGCCTTTATAACTTACAGCATAGTTACTAGCAGAAACATCTAAAAGACCAGAAGAGAGCTTGGCTTTTATAACTTACGGCATAGTTACTGGCAGAATTAGGCAGAGTGACTTCCCTTAGCTGCCACCAGTCTCCTTGCTCCCCGTTGAGGACGTCCACCAACATCTTATAGGAGGATAGATAAGACAGGAATGAGGTCACCATGAAGGCCTGCAGGGAACCAATGTCATCACCATCCATGTGGTACCAGAATCTCAACTGTCATTGTTAATGGGAAGGAAAGAAGAAGACATAATCATTTCTGAGGGTCTGAAAACTAGGGCACGATGAAACTACTCCATGAAAGTTAGGGACCTTGCAGCAACTCTGAGGATATTCATTACTGGTCTGGCCAAGGAACTCAGTCTCGGTGAGCGCAAAGTATTATGTTAAAATGACAACAAACACAAACAATCTGCACATATGAAAATGATCTTATTTCAAATGGAAACCCATAATTCACACTAGCACTATCAATTTCATATGTATGATATTTTCATTATATAAATTTTATGAATGAATTATATTCTTATAGGTACCGTTAGAACCCACCTTGCAATCTGATGAAGCTGCAGACACAGTAGGGCTGACGATGCTCGCCCTGTCTCCAGCTTTACGAGGTGGAAACACTTCTGTGTACAGATAATGACCTGGTAGAACCACAAAAACAAAACAAAAACAGGTACATTTGTAGGAGTTTATGGTAATCATGAAACCTGGATGAAAGTTTAAAGAGGGAAAGATTCTGATGGAAGTAAATTCAAGAGGGCATGCTTTATATTCAAACTTTTCTAAACCCTCCCCAACCCCAACCCCCCTCTTCCCAACCAATATACCCTCAACAACAATTCATTAAAAATGTTTTGATAACTTCTGTTCATAAGTTACCTAGTAAAGTCATAACAAGAGGTCGATACATAAAAAAAACTTGCATAAGAAAACTTTGGTGTTGGGAAGAACACCAATACATACATTGCCTATTTTGATTTAAAATAATGAATAACTGTTGAGTGACCAAACAGGAGCCGGCATGATTTAACAATAAACTGCTTCATACCTTCCATTGTCACAAACAGCTATTCTTCTGTCAAAAATCACTGAATTTGGTGTAAGTCTAATATATATGATTTCTATGACTTACAATTCTGAGATGTGCTATGAACTGGCAGCATAACAAAAAAAGACAAATTTCGTACCTGCGGAAGAATCCTGTGTGTGGTCGCTGACTGGTCCAGTCCCAGGATTGGCTGAGAGACCAGATCTGAGTGTCCAATCAAACTCATCCATAGCGCTCTGTACCCAATCACAGGTATCTAACTCAAAGTTACATCTAGCAGGGTAGCTTGCTGGGAAAATTAACAACAGGAGACAAAAGTGTATTTCAGAAAGTTTAAATGGAAATTTCATTTACTGCAAAGAAGAAAATGATCTTATGCAGAATTGGACATTTATAGTTTTGAATATTATCAGTGAATGTGAGCTGATGAAGGAAAAGGGTAGGGCAGGGAAGAATAGCCAATTTTGGTCTCTAGGAACTCTAGGGCAATAAGTTAGAAAAGCTAGGTGACATCAATATCTCCCTCTTATCCCCCACTCTGGCAGCTGACCATCGGTTAAAAATAACATGATTTGTGTTCCTGCTGACCACAAGATCAAATCTCCAGCTACATCTGCTTAGATCTATTGTGTGGAATCTATGAAGTGTAAATAAATTGTGAAGCTTAATTGTGCAACTAACTGACCTCTCAGGATCTAGATGCTTTGTAGTGGAAAGTTCACAAAGGCCAAACGGAATGTGAAATCGTGAAGGTAAAGGGCGGATCAAGTTAGCTAGGCCTGACGGGGCGGGGTGGAAAATTGTGCAGACGGTGTATCTAATATGTTTGGACCTGACTGCCTCGGCGTGTATGGTTGGGTTGGATATGTGCCCCATTAATAATATAGGGCAGGAAAGTACGCTATGAGGGTAGGGGGAATGGCGGAAACCAGAATCATAAGGAACGATGGTGGTGTAAAAGGGGATAACAGATAAGCAGCAGTAGCTGTTTGATTACTTATATATTTACAAATGTCCCCTACTACAAAACAAACCCTATCCAGGCACCAAATATATGTCGGTAATTAAGCAACTCTTTTTAATAGACATATGCCCCCTCTTATTCACGACAGCTGTAAGGAGCTCAATGAATCTTTTATACTGTTAAGTAGGCAATTTGCTTTTGCTGCTCCTCCTTCTTGAGGTTACGATTCTTGCAAATATTGGTGAAAAGTCCACAAAACCATCTCAAAATGGGGACAAGTAAAATTAAGGCTTGAAATGTTTCCAAACATACCACAATTAGCTTCATCTGAGTTGTCTCCACAGTCGTTGCCATAGTTGCAGACTTTGTCCATCGGGATGCAATACCCTGAATTGCAGGTGAACTCGTTCAATTTGCAAGGTTCTCCAGTTAAGACTGCCAAGGTGAAGACATATGCATGATATGAATTTGATATCATGAATGGACATATTCCTTATGGTCATGCACTTGCAAGGGAGAATGGGGTGGGGGAGATCTATGATTTAATTTAGGTACAGTCACATAGAATTAGCATATTCTTGTAGTAATCAAGTCATAATGAATTAAAGCAAGTTTCATTTGAATTTATTTCACCTTATCACGTCATAGAGTATTAAAAGCCGTTTCTACCTGTATTTCTAAATTCCTTGACCTCATCCACCGGGTACCTTTATAACAACGAGCTTTCAATCAATCAAACTTACACGATCTCTATGTTCTTGAATACCATTACGAAAACTCACATTAGGTGGTGAGATGAATATTGAAAAAAAAAGATTGGATGGTTGGATAAGGTACAAGGGTCATCCCATATGTAAGTAAGGCATCTAACTAATTACACACATCACAAAATATTTTATATTGTTCTTAAAAACTCAGTAGTTTTTATAATGGTAGGTTTCTTTCTAATGGAGTACGTATTGTCGTCTCCCAATTCCACCTTTGAGAAAAATGTCACATTTCACATATATTTTGAAAACATAAGGAATCAGTTGAAATTAAATCAAATCACATTAATGAATAAAATATCACATTTAATGGCATAATTCTATGCAATAAAATACACTCATATCTTAACATGTATCAGAGAATGATTAAAACTGATCTTCTTTGGCAAGGGATTTACACTTCATTATTCCTACGCAGTGATGAGAAGATAACCTGTTCAGAATTGTCTCTAGTTTGTGATAAACTGATGGTCTCACCTGGTGGAGCGCAGTCTACAAAGGCGATGTCATCGACAGACACATCGCCCCGGAATGATATGCCTCTCACGGCCCGGATTCCCATCTAAACAATTCAATTGCATGGTCAAGATGAGACAAAAATAAAAAACATTTGATCAATTGCAGAAGGAATTACAGTACAGTAAGATAATCACAATAATAAGTAATATTTATATAGCGCATAATCAGCAAAGCTGCTCAAAGCGCTTTACAAATGTAAAATCGAAAAACAAATAGTAACAAAAACCAAACTATTAAATATATAGAACCAATAAGGCAAAAAATGTAAAAGGCAAAAGCAACAATATAAAACACACCCGTACTAAAAGATACTAAATACTAAAATGCATATAGTCCAAAACAGATGTGTACCAAGATGGTGGTTTCAACTAGTAAAATAGATTACTTGAAATGTTTTAAATGCCTCACTATGTACAGCATGTATGCACTATACTTAATACACACATAATAAAGTCATACTAGCAAATAACAATTAGCATAAAGCACAAATACTATCGTATCCTAGTTTTAAGAATGTAATAAAATTAAGTCATGACATAAGGAAATAACACCTTTTATGAAGGCTTTTCTTTGAATTCTCACCTAAACCCTGTAAAGGCCTCTGATAAAATCAACTAATTGTTAAATAAAGTAATGGGTTAGCAGTGGGTGGAGGAATGAAGGAATAGAAAGATCTGTCAGTTGATAAACCAGGAATGTACACTGCATGGTCATAATAACTGCTTTCACCTTAAAATTCTCCATCACTCCAATGTTGATGACCTCCGTTTTCCATTTGTTCGTGCTCGTCCCACCGACTCTGTACCACAATATCTTCTGTTCGCCGTCGACCTCCGAGTAGACTTGAAGAGAGTCCTGATCGGGACCGTACATGTGATAGTAAAACTGCATGTAGCAGCCAGGTCCAGTCTGTGATATAGTAGGTGTGTGCACCCTTGCTATGTTTCCAAATTCTCCGGGGGAACTGTCGACATGAAGATACCAACCTGGAGAAAGAATTTCAAAGAGCAAACAGAGCAAAAGAGTAAACTTTAAACCATGCGTTTGTACAATATTATAATACTAATATCACAGATTACTTGGTGGTCATATACACGTGGAAACTCTACATGGGCGTACCCTGAATATGTGCAGGAATGTGCTTACGCCGGGCGGCTGCACGCGGCAGTTATGAATGTCCCCCAGCACAAACAGTATTTAGACATTTCCGTCCCGACACCTTTTATGATTAATTTAACAAATTTTACCATTACCAAAATATGGGTGAATACTTGGCACAAAAGTTAGCTCCAGAATAGGAGAAAAGATAGCACCATTTGCCATCTACGCAAACTTCCATTTGCAAACCCTTTCCAAAGAGAAGGGGTATCCCCCACCCCTTAGACCCCTCCCCCGGGATGTGGATCACACTACCCCACAAATCCGCTCAACACTCAAATTTTCTTGAGCACATCCCTGTATGTGTTGACTTTGTAAACGACGCTGCACCATGTACTTTCAAGAAATCTGGTATAGATGGACTAATTTATGGATGTACTAATTTATAGATGGACTAATTTATTTTTATAAAGAATAGCCAAGAAGATACCAACCTGGAGAAAGATTTTCAAAAATAGAAATAAACTTTTACATAGTAAACTTTTCAATCATGTGTTTTTACAAAGTAATCATTACTTATATGAAATTTAGTACATAGCCTTTTAACATGTGGAAACTTTCAATGGGATTAACAGAAATTGTGTTGAATTTATATTAAGTGGCACATGTCCTGCATGACATATAATCTAAACAACAGTTGACGATGCTTGTGAAATGTGATCCCCTAATCATGCTTTTGACGTAATTCCCAAATGACTATGTGTGTTACAATTACAGAATGCATTCTTAATTGGATACAGGTAATAATTTCTATGGTGAGCGTGCTTTTATGACCTGTGCATCACGCCTATGGAATAAGCTTCCACATTTACTTACCTCAGTGGACGATTTTTATCTTTTTAAATCTAAACTGAAGACTCATCTCTTTGTAGAGTATTTTTAATCAGAATTGTTTATGTATTAATATTTTACATAGTATTCTTATTCTTGTATCAGAGAGTTTAACTTTTCTAATTTTTTACTGAATTTTATCATTTTATTTCATTGCATGCAATTTATATGTTGTTGAGATGTTTTTACAATATGTAATGCGCCTTTTAAGAATATATTTACATTACATAACAGGTTGATTAATGTATGCCTGACTATGATTCATTGCACTGACAGATATCAAGATTGCTGCCTGAAAGCAGCATAGAATATCTTCTTCCTTTATATGTATCATCGTAAAATGTGTCTGTCAGTGTGGTTCATGATGCTAAAATAGAGAGAAACTGAATCAATGGACATACACTCTCTTGTTTGATATTATTAGTTTTTTGGTCTTCTTATTGTGATTACTGTTGCTGAACGAAACACAGAAAGGACGGCACATATGAGCCTAGAATATGTGTTCTTGCTTGTCAAGATAAGTATCGTGATGCCCCATACATTACTCTGAAAGCTTCATGACACCAGATATATAAATATATATATAAAAATTTGGATGTTTATTGAAACTTTGTGCAGAAGCCCCTGAATGCTAACAACAAACTAACAACAGAAATCCTTCAAACTTACCCAAGTCTGTCCCTAATGTGTGGTCCACTCCGGGTCCAAAGTCGCCTGCGTTGGGGTCATTAGCCTGCTCTCTCAACCACTGGAAGAGAGGCAGGATGTTAATATCATCATCGTCCATGACTGATGGAGATTGGGCTTCAGATGTCTCCAAGTTGCACGTGTCACTCTCAAAGTTACAGAAAGTCTTGGCTGTGTAAAGGAAATTTAAGGAAAGGCATGTTTCTCCAATAAAGGTGTGCTTTAGGATGAAAATAACAAAATGATGGCAAATGTATAGTTTGATGACCAACAGAAGATGACTGATCATATATTAAGCATAAGATCATACAGTATGCCTGCTTAATGATTTTTTCAAGCATAAGTACAAATGAAAATTGGCCATAATTGGATATCAGTTTAATACATTTTTCCATAATTCATCACTTTATTGTCAAGAAAGAAATTAAATAGACAGAATGTACATTTTGGAAACTAAAATAGTCAAAATAGATGCCACATAGAAAAAAATGCCATATTGAACATTAAATTATTGCCTTAGTCAGTAACTTTGAAGTGTTCATAACAATGACTTGGGTGATTCTTTCATTTGCTTATGGGTGAGGAGAGAAAGTACAATCAAATCTCTGATTTATATTTTAATATAGTTTTTAGTGTAAAAGTAAGTTGGCCTGACGTTTCGATCCTAGCAGGATCTTCTTCAAAGGCTAAATGACAAGTAACAGTAGGGACAAAAACATGCACAGAATACAGACAGGTTAATGAGCATGGTGAACACAAAGAGATAGATGTAAGGGGATTAGTAGACGAGGGATGGAGAGAAGAAAGAAAGAAACCAACAGGGAAAGAGGAGAGGTAGGAGATAAACAGTGGAGGGACAAAGAGAGGATTATAAGGGAAGGGGGTAGGGAATAAACTGGAGAAGGACAAAGACAGAAAGGTGTGGAGAAAAAAGGGTGGAAGAGAGCTATGAGAAGAGGAGTGATGGGGGGGGGGGGAGAATTTAATTTATAGATTTTTGTCAAATAATTTGATTGGTTCTTACTACAAGTACTTTCATCACTTCCTCCCAGACAATCCATCTTAAAATCGCAGACTAGTTTGACGTCGATGCATCTCTCCTCCGTGGCGCAATAGAACTCAGCCCCTTCCTTGCACGAGGGGTGCAGAGTCGTAGTCTTGCGTGTAGTCGTGGAGATGATAGATGGTGTTTGGGTTGGTAAGCTAGCTGAGAAATCAAAGCAAAAATAGGATGAGAGTATAAAAAAGCTGCATCAATCTAATAATCAAAAACATGAAAGAATGCTGGGTTTTACAGAATTAACAATGTGTGAGAAATATTGCCTATATCTCAGTTACCCGTGAAGAGCTATTTACAAAATGAAACGAGGTGAACCTTACATGCATATGTTGATTCTGCAATAAAATTCTAACAGATTTACACTGAATTCTTTGCAGGATTTGAGAGATATATTTTTGAGGAGAGAGAAAAACCAATACTTACCACTAGTGAACTGACACCCAGGACTGAGGGACACATCGTCAATTGCCATATCACCGAAAAATCCATCCCCGGCCACACCCTCGATAACAATCTGCACATACTGTTATCCAAAACAGAATAAAAAAATGAATATCAAGGAATCATTACTTTGTAGAAGTCTTACTAGACTATATCATTGCTAAAATACATATGTAGCTGATTGATCAATTAATGAGAAGGTTTTCAGATACTTTATCTTTCCATCAATGGCTATGTAGGGAAGCACTAGAATGTTGCAAAGTTTTGAACAAAATGCTTTTTTTAAAAGCCATTGCTATTTCACTCTAAAACATATTTAACAGTTAACTGATTTTTAGACTTATTAAGTTACTGCACTTACAAATGCAAGCCTTTTACAAGAAGTTAATAACAATTATTACAAGTTAATAGTTACCATAATGCAAAGTCTTACAGCAAATTTTGATAGGTCTTAAGCCTAAGTCTAGTTAAGGGACCGACTACCTGTGGCACTTCGCAGTCTGGTCTGTGTCGCATTTCTAGTTAAAGTTCCTCCAGGTTCGCCCACTAGCAATGAACTAATTCATTAGAGTTGAGTGGATTTTGAAGCAAATACATGGATATCTTTATGTAGCTAGATGAAAAGTTACTGATTATTAATATAGCATAAAAACTTCAGCACTCTTGGACAATGGCTATAGTACTTACTAAGAAAAGTCACCCAAGAGAGAGAGCCTGGGCATTAAAACCGAACCACCTGATCCACTCTTAATCCCAGTCCTGTAGCATCCTTCTAACAGCAGGACTAAAAACAATATGCTTGTCATATAGTACCCAGGAAGCAATGGTAACTTTCCATTTATGAATATTCAAGTCACTTTCTAATGACCAAATTAACATCACAATAAATATTCATAACAATGTCAAATGTTAGACTTCATAACAGATGATCTCATATATGTAATAGTTCTCTTACCTGGTATGTAGAGATTAGAGGAATTGACACAGCTTGCCTCTTCCAATAGTTGCCTTCATTTCCTGACCATTGCCAAAGGGTCAAGTCCTCACTGACCGTGTCCCGGTAAGGTCGAAGGTATACACTCAGGATATCCACATCATCACCATACATGTGATAGTAAAACCGTAACTGCAAATGAAACAGTACCACCCTGATGAAGTTATCACACTGAATTATGAATTAACAGTTTAAAGGTTGGTTATTACATCATCATCATTATGAAAAGAATCAAAACATTTCATGTTATAGCTATAAGGACAGCTACTATTATTAATAACACATTAAGATTTTCAATAGCTTTTCACCTATTGCATTATGTTATCTTTAACCTACAGGTTTATCAGGAAAGAGTAATTCCTTAATCTTGCCATATATGTAAAAGCTTGAGCCTTTGAGTTTGGAAATCTTAAAATGTGTATGTTTTCAGTTAAATGTTGACATTTCCAAGATGGCATTAAGCATATTTTAATAGGAAAAAACATTTGTGTAAAATGCGCATTGCGCATTGCACCATGAGACTGGAGCAAAAACTGTGTAGGAATGTGCTACTGTAGCCTTTTGTGAGCCAATAGCCTACATCTTCACACTAAATTGGTATGACCATTATGCTATGCAAAACTGGATAAATTATATGCCTGATTTTGTATTCAGTAAATAACATATCACTGTTTATGTCAACTCAAAATGATCTACCACTATGCAAACAAGTTTTCATGTAGGCCATCACTTTCCTTCAAAATTCTGAATGCAAAATGTGGGCCTATGATTGCTCATTGGTCTTAAAATTTGCTCATGACTCCCATAATCATTGATGAAATAAAAGAGCTAAATGTATGCCGAGTCACAAAATCAGAATAACAGTAAAGGTCACAATATATCTAACCTAGGCTGAATGGAAAAATGGGGGCTTATGTCACAATGAAACTGTTGGTGGAAAACATTTGTACATGTGTGGCAACTTGTAAGATGTAGGACAATGCCTACACTAGGCCTAGAGTTTATCAAAATTATTCTTCTCCCAACACAAGAAGGCGCCAATTGCTCATTATGCCTACCGACTTAGAAAACTGTATTAGGTTAGGCCTATACCCAATGACCCATCATGAATTGTTCTATAGCCTACAGTACTAGGCATACTGGCTGTAACCTAGCCTGGGGTCTAGGCTAGCCATCTATATGCTAAAGCATAGTAAGGCTAGTGTAGAATTGGGAGTTGTAGGCATAGCCTAGAACTTAGAAGTACTCAGAAGTAGAACTTAGATAGAAATTAAAGTAGAACTTAGATTAGAAGTCATGTTACTTAATTGTTAGGTACAGATTCTGCCAATGTTAGTGTCCAGCATACAAAAACGGTAGTTTCCGCCACAGACAAGATGGCACAAGAAATCAACAAAACAAAACTAAGTTAACATTTGTTTTCTATAGCGCAAGAGATTTTCGAAATTGAGCTCATATTTTACATAGTTAGGACCTTGCTTACTGTAACATTGTCCTAGGCTAACTCGAACGGTCGGAGGTATACTCATCGCTTAGGCCAGGCGGAGAAGGCTTTCACAAACTTTGGGTAACGGAATCGGTCTAGGACGGCTACATACAATACACAACTTCAAAGAATTCCGAGAGCAGTTCACCTTTGCAAAACTTGCCCAACATAATTTTAACTAAAGTGAGAAACTGGCTAAAAGCAGCTCAACCTGCATGTCAACAAACCTGACAATCAGAACTGGCCTGAACATCCACAACTGGGCTGACTAGTTGGGCTCGTCCAATGTAGGAAGAAATGTCAAGAAAGAGAAAATAACCTGCGGAAAAATTGGTACGGTCTAACAGTTGCCATTTGCAATGGAGACTAACATAACAATTAACATTGTATCGATTTCAATCATTGGGGAAGAAACAAAAAAACCTTTTACTGACAACTAATTATATGAAAGAAAAACATTGACGTGTAAAATCTTTCAATCAGAAAATCAACAATTCTTGAATTTTCATTTCACTTCAGTCTAAATAGACAATTTTTTGCGAATTCAAGGCTGCATATAGTCTGTATTCATCATCTTTTGATGAGTAAACTATGCATTTACATAAGTATAGGCATGTGGTTGTTTATTAGGGAAATGGTCAAAATACAACCCTCAAAATTCATCTATAAGTCAAAACATCTCGAAATTTCAACTTTAAAATACTCGTTATTGCGACCTTAAAAAACTCGAAACTTCGACTGATAATCCCCCCCCCCCCCACCCTACAAAAAAGTCGAATTATAATCTGTTCAAGAATTAAAGTCGAAATTACGACTTTTCAAGTTAAAAATTCGAAATTTCGAGATTTAAAAGTCGAAACAATGTTTGAGATTTAGAGTCGAAATATCGAGATTGAATTCCGAAACTGACTTTTCCAGGTTGTTTTAATTTAACCATGGCCCTAATAAATCACATGTACAAGGCTAACTTAGCCCACTGGCTTCCTAGAAATCACTGAGCTATATGCTAGAAAATCAAAGAATGGTCGCTCAATGGTCGTTCATGGTCAAACTTCTTCCAAATCTCCGCAAATCCCAACTCGTGTTCCATAAGTACCTCCAGGAATGCATTTTCTTCAACTTTACAAAGTTATTTCCCGCTTACACCAGTAATTGGTGTGTAAAGTACATGTCACTTTCACGAGACAATCGGATGACATATGGTAACCTTAATTGCGATGCTATTTTAGGATAAACTTTTCTTTTAATATCCACAGGTATATACTTATATATTTTTCGATTTTGCTCTGTGATTTTGTTTTAACCCTTATTCATATTTTTTTTGATAGTATACCGCAAAAATAAGATATAAGTAATACAGTTTGTAAAGGTCTTGAGACAAAATTGTTGAAGCACGAAAAAGATTCACAATTCCGATATAGATGGATGAAATAATTCGTGAGAGTGCCTCAAAATATGCAACTGTACGTTCCTTCTTTTACACGAAAAGTGGCTACAACTTAACTCAGAAACAAGACAGTATTGTCTCTCAGTGCAGCTGCCAGCTACATATATTTTTTTATTTTTTTTATTTGTTACACTAAAGTTCACATAATCTACTGGGGTAAATAATGTACTACGAACTATCCACATATATTCAGGCGCGTAGCCAAGGGGGGGGGGGG
>JAIPMN010009392.1:20541-35767 GCA_020650975.1 Apostichopus californicus | reverse complement strand
TTGGTAAGAAGTCAATGGTGCCATACAGTTGAGTATGCGTCTTTTGCCCTCCAATTCGATTGTCGGATTTGTACTAGTCAGATGAGGCCCTTGTGTAACATATTAACAGTTGACGTGTTCATCATTATGCTCTGTTGAGTTTTATACAGTAGTAGTAGTAGTTCATCCACAGACTCCAGCTATTACGTAGAGTTACTGTACTCTACGAAGTTAGTGGACTTGGCCATTGCCACGTGCATGCAGTACATCCAAATCTAGAAGAAATTATCTTTCTCGACAGCAGCGTTGCGTATTCAGAATCTTCTGTCGGTGGTGACATTTGGCTCCGCGCAGGTCGTTGCCAATTCCATCTTAATTAAGTAATCAATATTCAGTCAGTTTAGCTGCAAGTTCTAGCGTACACAACACGTAGTACCTCGACTTTTGATGCGTTTTTCGCATGAAAAGTGCGAAAAGAACGGCAGGCATGGTCGATGAAGTCTGACTCTGAGAGGAAAGAAGCAGAAGGGAGAAGATGAATGGACCAAGAGATTATATACTTGAAACAAAGGGATAAGGGAATGATATAAATGGTGTCATTTGATGTCTAGGATTTTGGGACCAAAGAAAGAAAATTATGATTTTGTGACACTTTGGTGTAAATTGAGGAACAAAAGATTGGGGGATATATTCAGACTTGTAAAACTCATTGCTGAAGTACCAGAAAAATTAACTTACAGTATTTTGCTTCTCTGTAACATCCAAAGAAGTGTATTGCAATTTACTTTTTTTAAATTGGCTGATTGATTTTGTGAACTTTGGTGTAAATTGAGAAACAAAAGAAAGGGGGGGGGGGGAATTAATTCAGACTTGTAAAACTCATTGCTGAAGTATCAGAAATTTAACTGACAGTTATTTTGCTTCTCTGTAACATCCAAAGCTGTGTACTGCAATTTTGTTTTTTTCAAATTGGCTGATTGATTTAGTTATGTTGGTATACAAGGTTGGGAATTTGTTTTAGACGCTTTTGATCTGTTAAAGGTTTATTCATAATGAGCACATCTTCATACTATTTATTAGTTCGTATGAGCTGTGAATTAAGTATAACCACTAAAATCATTTAACATATTCACCCAGGCAACTTTTGTTGTGACAGATTATCGTTTTGAATATATCAGGTAAAAAAAACGAAGAAGAAAAAGAAAGGGAAAAAAAGGAAGAACACATCTGCAAACTTGTTAAAACATGTGTTAGTTTATGTTCTTGAATATTTTGAACCATCAACTAACTAATACTGATTGTATTTTCTATTTCTCTTTCTTATTTATAGTTAATTTCATTCCAAAGGCATCCATGAAGTTTGTTCATCATATGTTACTGTTTGGTTGTGAATCAGTACATCACAGTTACCTGGAAGGTTACAATAGGTTAGTCAGTACTATATTTAAAGGTATGCTGTATTGGCCCCAAATATGCTAGATATTCAAATATGGTCACTTTTGGTCAACCTTGGAGGAAATTTTCCTTACTGGGACATTCAGTCATCTTGTGTGTTCCTCGAAAATGTCTGAGAACAGTTTGGAGGGTAAAGACCTCCAGGAAAGTATTTTTTGAAAACTTCTAGCAATTATAGCATGCTATCATTTAGGGCCTATACTGGCTACCTTTAAAGATTCATCCTTTTTTCCCCCCACTCTCTCCCAACCATCATTTCTAGCTTAAATATGGCAGAGGTCTCTTGTGAAGAACTACTTCCCCAAACAGCTAAAGAAACTCTTGCTGATTGATACTGATTATTACTGATGATTACTGATTCATACTGATTCATACTGATTCTTTGACAGTTGACGATTGTGGACAGTCTTATCATGTGTTCTGTTCTTAACCTCTACTGGCAGAAAGCTGAAAATTGCCCTTAATTTGTTCTACTGGCAAACTGCAAAATCCACTGGCATTTAGCCAGTATAAATAGCCCAAATTATAGAAGCCCTGCATACAGTATGTGAAGCACTAATCATCAACGAACCAGTTATTGCATACGGACCTTGGTAATTTTCTAGTCAGCCTGTAGCTCTAATATATGCTAGAACCATGGTAGATGCAAGATTTTTTTTCTGAACATGTATACAGCTTGATAAATGTTTCAATCAAGCATATTTGTATCTAGTATGTGGGTCTGTACAAATAATCATATTGTGCATGTGTTCATACTTGGTTCATGGATTTTTACTTGTACTCATTGCCCAAACTTCTGAGGTGTAAGATTAGGTGTATTCATACTTGTACTCATTGACCAAACTTCTGAGGTGCAAGATTAGGTGTACTCATACTTACTCATTGCCCAAACTTCTGAGGTATAAAATTAGGTATACTCATACTTGTACTCATTGACCTAACTTCTGAGGTGTACTCATACTTGTACTCATTAACCAAATTTCTGAGGTGTAAAGATTAGGTGTACTCATACTTGTACTCATTGACCAAACGTCTGAGGTGTAAGATTAGGTGTACACAGTACTCATACTTCATGCCGTTTAGAGCCTGGTACTGGTACTCAATTGTGCTTTTAAGCTTCCTCATAAGTGATTTAATCAGAATACTGTACAAGCCTACTTACAGTTACAGTTACATTGTCATTTTCTCTTCTTGACTTACACAGGGGCTGTACCTATGGTGAATGTACCGCTGGACGAGCCATCCTGTTTGCATGGGCCAGAGATGCCGACTCCCCAGTCATCCCTCCCGGTGAGTACATAAAGTACTTGGATATTAAAATAGGGCCGCCCTGATGGTGGAATACTACTACTGTTGCAGCGGTAGGGTGAGGGAAGTTGTTGGGGGGGGGGAACTAACCCCCGTAATCGGAATAAATCGAAAAGAGGAATAAGTCACCGTCAGATAAAACATGGGAGTTAGGATTGGAACATTTTATGTTATTGTTTTTTGGTGGGTTGTAAGTATATTAGTGTCTTAACAGGACTAAAAATTTACAACTCTTTCTTCACATAGATGTTGGATTCCACATCGGAGGCGATTCTGGTGTTAATTATCTCACCCTGCAGATTCACTATGCAACGGCAGCTCCATTTGCTGGTAAGTTTTGCTTTGGTTTTGCAATCTGTGAAAGTAAATGCCATTCGTAGCCTCCAAGGGCATTGTATGGACTAACTAGTATGATACCCTCAGTGGTTCCTTATTTCCTCTCCTTGACTGCATTCTAAACCAAAGAAATTAATAAAAAAATAAAAAGAAAAAAAAACATATTTGAACAGTTTGGCACAAAAGTTGAGAATGCTAAAAATGTGCTAGAATTTATTAAGAACTTTTTTTTTCTTTTCTTTGTAAACTCTTCTTGACATTGAGATGAGTAAGATGTGACAATTGAAAAGATTTAACTGGTGGAACTTTTTTCTTCACAAAAGTGAAATGCTGCAACTATGTATATGTCACGATGCATTGCAATAAAAGTGGTCATCTACTAAATTTCGAAATTTCTCATTTTTACTATTTGCACGACCGTGCATGTAAACTCCATACAAGTTTTGATTTTTCAACCATACTCAAGATTTGTGAGAGATAAAAGTGGTAGAATTTGTTAGCTCTGATGCTTGACATTACTTTACCATGTATTTGTTTTAACCAGGAAGCTGTCAGAGCACCAGCGTCTGGTTTCTACTGCCAAAAAACAAAACAAAAACAAGTTTTGCTAGGTGAAAGATAGCGGAAGTTTACCATTTAATGACTTTCTCCAACCTCCAACTGTGTTTGATGCCAACCATTACTAAACTTCCTTCCTCTATTACCACTTGCTTTTAAGGTTATTGCATCACCCCTAAATTTTAAAATCTGACAAAAAATTTCCCCTTTCAGACTTATTCCAAGAAATTGAGGACAGTGAAATTAGAAAATGTGTGGGGTGAGAAAAGGAATGTCAGAGGAGATAGTAGTTTAAATAGAGGTGAAGTTGACACGAGGAGGTCCCATGTAATTACCTGCGAGGTACTTGGTTTATTAAAAAACACAGCAGGAGGGAGAGGGCTGGGGGGGGCCTGGGGGGCTGGGGGGTGGGTTACCATGTCATAACAGATCCCGATCTGAGTGGAACAACCTTTTAGTCTGGACCGATGTTGAAACGTTGACAAAGACAGAAATATAAATCCAAATTTTAATGTGTCTGTCTGTATGAGAACTGTAGTGGAGGGGGTTTATAATGTTATAATGTTATAGTGTTATATATAATGTTATATATAATGTACATATATATATATATATATAATATATATAATATAGTCAATGAGTACAAAATGTCAAAGGTCAATGAGTCAAAGGTCAATGAGTACAATATATAATTATATATAATATATACCACAATGTTATATATATGTACCATATGTTTTCCACCCCTTTTGAAAACCTTTCTCAGAACCAGTTGCAGTTCACCAACTTCAAATTCTCCCAAACTTTACAGTAACACATGCTGAACAAGGCATGTCTTTCAGGGAAATTCTCTACCATCAAGTTTACGCTTCCCACTCGGCTTTATAGTCCCACGATTGAGTTTAATGTCTCGTCTCTTTCTGACCGTGGGATAAAAATTCGTTCTTTACTTAATCTATCTTGTCAGAATAATTGCAACTCAAAAACTCTTGTCATAGTACCTGTTGTTTTGTGTATAAGAAACACTATGTACAGTCAATTATAACAAGATTTTAAATTTTAAGTAAATGAATAACAGAAAAGAGCAAAAGAAGGTTATCTTTCTGGCTACAATGGGATTCCAACCAGTTCTAACCCTTTCTAGCTCAAAATTTCATCAGCTGGCCTTTTTTGCAAATTTGTATGGATTTTAATGTCTTCTTTTATTCCTCTAGTACAAGTATGGTGTTCAAACTCTGCTGTAGAGCAATGAGCCTGTATTTATTTTACTATAGTAAAGTATAGGACTAAGGAGTTCCTATTTAAGAATCTCTCCGTTAATTAAATTCTGTTTTGTGTCCTTCCCCCTTGCAGACGGTAGCACAGACTCCTCAGGACTCACGTTGGTCGCCACGACAGAAGAGTAAGTTGTTTTTATTTTACATATTGTGTAAAGTTTTTTCATGTAGATGCCACTGCCGCAGCTTTAAAGATCTGCTTTATTGGCTTCAATTACATCACGCTATAGCTAGGAAAGTTTTATGATTACATAATCGACCTGCCACGGTCGTAAATCGACCTCATGCTCTACAATTAGCCTGCATAGCTTCCTTAACACCATTAGGCTCGTTGTGTAAACACTGTGTGGAAATATGTTCATGTCTACAGTGTAGTTAATCATACAGCGTTCACACAAAGACCCTCATATAAGATGAAATATGTGGCAGGCGTTGCAGACTAATTGGTAAAAAGAGGTCATTGTACGACCAAGGCAGGTTGGTTCATAATCTCAAGAAACTTTTCCATGTTAGCGTGCTATAGTTGGGGTCTATACAGCAGCCCTTTAAAGGCATTGAAGACTCGCCCCAAACCGCGTGCGGCCATCTGAAAAAGTTAACTTTCGGTTGCTTGCAAGTGACGTTTTGTTCGTGTCGCTACAAAATGCAGACAGTACAGTAATGAAACGTGATACCTTGTTATCTTTAGCTGGACCTGAGATGTCCATCGCTGTATCGTTTATACACTGTGCTGTGGGTATTGACCGCAGCTCTATGTACTGACTGTATACTAGTGTTTAATTACCGACGGTAGCAAGCTGTGTGCGTATTTTCTGGGATAGATGGTGGTGTCTAACACTTCTGTTACACCTCATTCGAAACTAGGTCAGATTACCGGCAGTAGACGTTCCGTTTTGCGCGAGTCTTCACACCCTTTAATGAGTCACAGTCTTGTAGTCCTGTAGTTGACTAATTAATTCATCTCTCTCTCTCTCTTATTTGTTTATATGTTTAACGATCTTTCTTTGTCTTACAGGGAGTAGTGCTATATACACAAGACAAGCCTACACATTATACTTAGATCATGTTCTTACACACAATGTATTTAACCTCACCTAATATTTGATATGCACTTGTACCATGTGTTTACATTTGTGGCAAACCAAATAAATGAAAATGAAAAAATTAAATATTTGTTTTTTCTTCCTCTCTTTCGTTTTCACAGGCAAAAGTATATGGGTGGCATCTTTCTCAACGTGGGCATGAACATACACGTTGATCCAAGCAGTCCCAGTATGTATCATATTGATTGTAGCGTTATCTTTTCCATTTTCATCAAATGCTTTAACATGGACAGTCTTTAAAGTTATTCCTTCCAAAACCAGTCCCTACAAAATCCAGTGGTTTTAACAATGAACTATTGTTATAACCAGAAATATGTGAATTACACATCAGGGAGTGCACAGGCTTATAATATGTGCGGCCCAGTAAGATTTGCATAGTCAGCTTTAATACGGAAATCCTGCAATGTTTCACTAACAATTGCTACACAAGGTATTACATTTTTTTTATGTTCTGAATATTGACTTCATTCCCCACTTACCTGTCTCCCCACAACCCAAGCACCTCATACTACCGTGCCTAGAATAACCTGGTAACATTTTTACACTGTGTGCCCTACTGGCAGAAAAATACAAGTGTCGTTTTTTTTTGGCTGCTGGTAAACAGCAAAATCCACTGGCCTTTATGTAATGTAATGTAATGTAATGTAATAAAATCTTATATAGCGCACTACGCGCGATGCATCTGTGCACTTTACAAACAATCTAGAATATACAACGACATAAAACAGTAAATACATAAAACAGTAAAAATACATATACTATATACAGATATATACAGGAATATGAGATCGAAAAACGATTAAAAGCACTGGTGAAGGGTAAAGCGATAAAACAGATTGACTACAAAATCTACAATTTGAATGCAAAAAAGTGAAAATTCCAATAGAAGCTAGAAATTTAGCCAGTAAAAAATAGCCTTAATTTTTGAGGCCTGCAATTACTTCTCTTCCTTTTCATTTCCAAATTGGGGCAATGTCGAGCTGGGATTTTGTCAAAGAATCGGTCTGCATTTTGTCTGCAATTTCACCGAAAACCGCCAACTATTGCTAAAAATTAGGAAATTGATCTAACCCAAGACAAACCTGCTACAAAATTTATCACCAAATCCATCTTAAATTGATCGATAAGTAAATGATTCTTGATTCGTTGCCAAAAGTTACTACTTTTGAAAAGCTCTTTAAAAATTTCTTTATTTTTAAATCATTTGAATATCCTTTCTAATGATTTCTTTCCTGACAGATTCACATACAGACGTTGCCTGCGAATACAAGGATACGGTGCCTATTTATGCCTTCGGGTTTCGTACTCATGCTCACGGACTGGGAAAGGTCATAACTGGTTTCAGGATCAGGAATAACGAATGGGAGGAAATAGCCCAAGGAAATCCTCAATGGCCACAGGTGAGTCGTGGTGTTGCGGTCGGGAACTTTCGAGAAAAGGTAGCCACAGTAATTACCATGTCTGTGCAGATTAAAAGAGACTTCTATTGCCAAGATCGACACAGTTGGGGTGAGGATGTGTGGGGAGCATGCAGAAGGTAATGAAGAGTCTGTTGGGAAATGTACCTCCTCCTCCCTCACCCCTGCCCACCTGCCTCTCGTTCTGCATTGATAGTTGTCTCAAGGCAGCTTAAAATTCTCGAAAACATTCTATTTAAAGGGTGTGAAGGCTGGCGCAAAAAGAAATGTCTAATGCCGGTAATTTGACCTAGTTTCGAATGAGGTGTAACAGAAGTGTTAAACACCACCATCGATCCCAGAAAATATCCACACAGCTTGCTGCCGTCGGTAATTAGACACTAGTGTACAGTCAGTACATACAGCTGCGGTCAATACCCACAGCACAGTATACAACGATACAGCGATGGACATCTCAGGTCCAGATAAAGATAACAATTAAGGTATCACGTTTCATTACTGTCTGCATTTTGTAGCGACACGAACAAAACGTCACTTGCAAGCAACAGAAAGTTAACTTTTCAGATGGCCGCACGCGGTTTGGGGCGAGTCTTCAATGCCTTTAAAATATCATTACGGAGCTGGTCTTGTCATGCAAACTGGACTCTTAGAACTTTGGATAAAATATCTTTGAAATTTAAACTTTATATAAAAAACTTGAATATGATTTAAGAGCAGCCTGTTGGATAGTGAATTATGATAACAGATAAAAAAATAAAAAAAATGTGTTTATATTCTGAATTACAGATAACCAAAAAAAAAAAACATGTAGGAAATATTACAAGACAGGATTTATTTCTAGTACAACTACTTCAGGAAGTTCCTTACGATGTTTCGCCAAATAATCCACATATTCAGAATGATTCTATTTCAGAATGACTTGAACTCTCTGTTTTTACGATTTGCCGGATGTTGTAACATTAACATTGGCGTACTTATTAAGTGTATCATTGATTTACCTCACAAACAATGCAAGTGGATACTGCTTTTTGACACCTGTATTTGAATTAAAGATAGCAGTTAAGTTTATTTCGATAATCACACAATCAGAACTAATTTCTACTAAACGGAGGCATCTGCATTTTACTGGAACGTAATGGTGGTTTGTTAACCGCACAATATATACTAACCAAGCATGAGCTTTTTCTGCGAATTCGTGGAATATCTGTGATTTCTTTTCTACCTCGGGGACAAAAACTATTATCCTAACACACTGTAGCATACGCAAACTGGAGCCTATACCGCAATTTTTGCAAAGTTCTGTGATTTTTTTTTTACCTCAGGCTCATCCCTGATACTAACGTATTCTATACAGAGGCATCTGCTCTTCCTGATGTTTTCATGCATTTTTCTTTGTTGTAATTCAAATTTAACTTCAGACATCGTCCCGCTTCAGACGTTAGGTGCTTTGTCAGCATTGTGTTTGTAGCTGAGCTAAACAAGATTGCCAAATTGCTACAGAAAAGCCCAAAAAATTGTAATGGTAATTGTACAAAAGAATTGAGAGATTAATTCTCAATTATTCATTGTCTTATAAACTACAGCATCTGTAAACCTCAAACTTACGACACGAAACGTGAACCCTATATTATTCCGTTTCGTGAGTTTAGTCTTGCATAAATTTGCTCCTCTTTTGTTTACAAATTAGGAAAAAAGGTGCTGTTATTGCATGATTCATTATTTCATCGGTTACTAGATAACAATGGTGTTCATCACTGCCGCATTAATGTATGATTCTTGGCAGTGGAATGAAAAGGACTTTTCATTCCACGGCCGAGTATCGCTGACGAAGGTCCCAGCGCGGCCGAAAAATTCCAATATATTTTCTACAACAGTACTTCTTATTTGTCAATTATGAGTCATATCTTATTTCTCTGCTTTTGTCTAATAATATTTTCTTTTGGAGTACACATGGATATTCTTTATAATATATATACATATATATTAATATTCTACGGAGGAAATTCATGTATTTACGTATCGTTTTCTTCATCTAAATTATCCAGGCTTTCTACCCGATGGATGAAATTTACCAAATCCAGAGAGGTGACGTCATAGCGACCAGATGTACCTTTGATGGGACCAAGACAGACCATGAAGTGCATGTTGGGTGAGATCTTCAAATTCTGTCTCAAAAATATTTGAATTTTATGCTAACTTTCCTCTCGATCTGCCTACATTATACTCTTAGTTACGCAACCTTTCAACTCATAATATTTATATGCACCTTCCATTAACTCACGGGATCGTTTAATCCGACTATTCGTCAGATTTGTTTTTGAAAGAGGAGAGAAGTTATTAGCTGTATCACTCACAAAAAAACCTGTGCCAAAGGTTAAAAAATGTGTGGAAACCAGTCATTATCTGTTAGCAACCACAGGGATGTTGTTTGGAAATGTCTGATTTTGATACACACCGACACAGAGTTGCCAGTCTGTACCCTTTGTCTCGAATTACCACAAGATTTTGCCTGAGAAAATGTGAAAATTTGCCGGGTTTTTTCCGTGCCGGAGAATTGTCCAAGTCGCATATGCATTGTATCGTCCTTGGATTGGATCGTCGCGGGTTTGCCGCACTTTGTCACCCATCACAAAGTCCACAAGTTTCGAACATTTTGACATGTTTTAGGCTGATGTGAAGACATGTGATTTTGCCTGTGAAAATGGTTCCAAAAACACACAAGTTTTCCATGTGAGTCGATTTGTATTCTCCGCAGGTTGCTATGGTTTCCTTTGTAAGGTATAATTCAAACCAGTAAGCTCTTTGTAGATCTTGGTGTTAAGTTCTTGTCTGTCTGCTGTCTTTATTCAAAAAAACTCTGTTGGATTAGAACATCAGGTTCTCACAACTTTAACTACCTCTACCCCAGATGGGATGTACCCGTTTTTTTCGGAAACAAGGCAGGTTCCTAACATCTTAGTTTGCTCTTTAGGTTTCGTGGACAGGTCAACCGCGAAATGTTTTTTTAATACCGTGTAATATATCTCGCACAGGTCGAAACACACCGACGAGATGTGTAATCTGTACATCATGTACTACACGGACAGTGCCTTGGGGGAATCATTCAAGGTTTGCAGCCTACAGGCAAGTAGTGACCTCTTCTCTCATGTACCCCTCGGCTGGGACACGGATACGCCCCCCGCTAAGATGCCCTCGTCAGACGGCGGCGACGACACCATAGAACCGGAGAGCGATGACGACGACGACATCAACATGTTGGAGGACAAATTAAAGACAGATGTTCAAGACCAAATACAGCGAATAGGCGGCGATGATGATGACGGAGACGGTAGTCACGACGACCAACATGAGGGGCACGAGGAAACAGGCAAGGCAACAACGCCGGTATCCTCATCTAAAGATGCAGAAGGAGAAGAAGAAGGAGAGGAGGAGGAGGAGGACCCTTCGGGGGCAAGAGGTACGTAACCACTTTCAGGGATGTGCCCAGGGTTTCCTAAGTGCCAGGTATACTGATCGCCGTCCTGGGGGCGGGGTCTAAGGGGGAGGGGGTGTCCCCCTCTCCTTTGAGAAATTTTTCGATTTTTGAAGGTGCTCAGATGCCAAATCTGGCACTTGTGTAGCTTTTTAAGCACATACACAATTACTAGTTTTGCTAACAATTAACATTTTTTAATTTTTTTCAATTTTTGTTGAATATATTGTTAGGAATATCGGGATTTTAGATATAAATAGTGCTGGGCGGGATTCACGATTTTTGAGACAGTGCTGGGCGGTAATTTTTAGTGCTGGGCGGGGCCGCCCAGTGCCGCCCAGCGTGGGCACATCCCTGCACTTTAAATAGTTATGTTGTCGTGGGAACTGCTTGAAGCTGCAATTCAGAAAGCAAACCGAGGATTTAGTCTGTGTACTCTCAAGTCCTATGTGGTATAATTCTCTGTTTTGGATAATCTTGAACAGACTAGTCAAATTTTTTATATAGTGAAATAAATGTGTAAGATTTCAAAATATTACAGTTTGTATTTTTTAATCGCGATTGATTTCTATCGATGAAAAAGTGTCCGGATGACGATATGTCGAGAACCGACTGGAACTAGTCATTACAAATTGCATTTAATAATCATTATTTGGTGGGAAAAAGAAAAAAAATACTCGTGAGTGTCTTATTTTCCTCAATGGCGTTCCAATTTTGAATGATATTTGGGTAGGTTTTGTCGAATAATACCGACCAACTTCAATAAGCTGCCGAGCTCGAATATTTTGTTACGTTGGATGTTGTGACTCTTGTGCTAAATAATCTTATTGTTGTTTTTGTTGTTTAATTTTCGTCTCATAGTGCTGAATGAAGTCCCAAACTGGGTCGCAGCAGGAGTAGCATTAGGACAAGTAGGAGGCCTGGATACAGACTCACAGGACAATGTCAAAGTCTTTCACAGAGGGGACAGAAAATGGGAAGTAGAGTGAGTTTTTAAATCAAAATTATTTGTTCTTCCATTATCCATCTTTTTAACCCACAAATTTATGCAAATTTGACCAATATATGCAAACAGACGTTCACACAGGCATTCTGGATACATCGTGAAGGAGGTGTAAGCTATTCATCAAGCTGCCTAAAACTGAAATCAGTTACCTGCTGATCATAAATGGATAGCTTGATGTAGCTTAGTATTTCCCAAGGGTTAGGGAGCCAATGGAAGCTCATTTTGAAAACCTATCTGTGTGATGATGATCTTGGATGAACACTGGCTTATACCAACCCTTCTCTTTTGATGAGTGTTCAGAGCATTAAGAGGCATTCATGCAACCATTATTGCTTCACTTTCTAGAATGAGGGAGGGGAGGGGGGAATGAGGGGGGAGGTTGATGGGAAAGAACCATTTGAAAGGACAGAAGTATTCTCATTTCCCAATTCGTTAACCAAAATATTTCCAAATCTAACAAAGACACAGTTAAAACACCACTGCACAGCAGTAACCAAGAAGTATGTATGTATGTATTTTAGATCCTCCTGCAAGCAGGAACTCGCGAAGAAGCCTCATTGGCATATCACAGCCGCAAGCTGACCCAAGTCAGTCTCTTAGATTCATATTTAATGTCCATGATTATGAATTGTCAACAACTCTGTAACTGGACGACATACATTAATCTTGGAGTGACTCGAACCAGGGACCTTATGATTGGAAGGCACCGGCGTTAACCACTGAGCTAACACTCCACAGAAGTTGTGAGCGGACACCCTACCTGCTTTCAGCTTCAGCCAATCTAAAACTAATTTTTATAACTCATTTTAGGTTTAATTTATAAAGAGTGTACCACTCTGGAGTTTCGTTGATCTTCTTTACTGACAATTTTGGTAACATTTGAGAATTTTTTTTTTTTTGGGGGGGCATGATGAGCCTGGTCAAAGGTCACAATAGAGATCAAGTTATGATTAGAATTGGTAGCTAAAATGATTGTGAAATTATGCACAATATGGATCATTTGGTTTGTTTAGAATCATATTTCTAGGCTTTCCTTTGATACGCAGTGCTTAAGCCTGGTTGTCTGATCTTCTACCCAGTTCAAAACAAAAGAAAAACAGGCTTTTGGTGTCTAATAATATGTTTAGAATCTTATGAATTTCTTGAGGGCAAAATGTTGTTGTTATATTTTTTTTAACCTTTTTTTTATTTCCTTTTACATACTTTCTGGAAATGTTCAGAAGTTTTTGAAACGGTTGAGTTTCTCATGTGTGAATTCTATTTTGAATGTCTGAGTTTCCGTCTGTTGATTTATATATCATTACACTTTGATGTTATCTAACATCTGTTTTATATGGTTTTTTTGACTACTAACTTGCAGCTCATTTGACCGTACCTTCCACTACTTGAAACTGAGGGACGGTACTATTAAGAACGATACAGTCCTCACCCTGGATAAAGAAACTGGAAAAGTGATTTCAAAATGGGGAGCTAACCAGTAAGTACAATTATTTGCTTTTAGTTGCAAATGGCTATAGAATGTTATCTGCTACTTATTTGTACGTTGACTCGCTTGAACAGAATTGATTCCTTGCCAAAGGCAAAAGGGGTGTCTATTGTAATGACAAGCGTATGTTACTTTGTGTGTGTATGTGTGTGTGTGACAAATTCACAAAGGGTGATGCAATTGGTAAAGATTCTAGAAAGCTTTGAAGGACCATCATATTAAGTATGTGAATGTGGAGGTCATAGGTCATTTGAGCTTGGTAGAATTCAGTATTTTAAAACATTGTTATATTTCGTAGTTATGTATTGCAATACCTCTTTTAAAACTTTTTAATATGCAAAGTAAACTAAAGTTACTTCAAAGTTCACTTCCCTGTCTCCTCACAACAACCGTACTCTAGCTCTAACCTATTCAGCGTCGTTGGTAACCCTTTTAGCTCATTGCTCTCCCGGTGATTGGCCCGTTCGGGCATACTGCCCTCCTTCTCGTTCTACCAACTTCCTTTAGGGAGAGTAGTAATTCTTGTCTCGGAAAAATCTTCATTAGCATGCCGAGAAGAGCACGGATAAGAACCTTAGGAAATGACGTTTCGGAAGAAAGAGACAATAATAGGGAAATTAGTGTTCGCCCCCAAAAAAATACCCAAAGTGTGGTAGGATACTGGTGCAATCTTCATCTAGTGAGGTGGCTCTAGCAAAATAGGTGATGAAAATGTTTGTAAGGGTGTTCCGATGTTTTACCAAATGCCAAGAACGACAGCTATTGTGTGTCACGTTCAACAATGCAGTGTTTGTTTATCTCTGGTAGGTTTTACATTCCACATGGGCTGTTTGTGGACCACGAAGGTAACATTTGGCTCACAGACGTCGCCCTGCACCAGGTGTTCAAGTACCCCGCCGACGGTGCTGGGGCGCCATCTCTTACCCTGGGTGTCCGTCTAATCCCAGGAAGCGATAAATCTCATTTCTGCCAGCCTGCGGACGTGGTGGTCGACCCCACCACCGGGAACTTCTTTGTGGCGGACGGTTACTGCAATTCCAGAATCGTGAAATTTTCGCCGGAAGGCGAATTTCTGTTCGCCATAGACGACGGTGCAATTGGTACGTCTAGTAAATGAGAACAACTAAAATGTCCTAACATATCGATCTTGTGGCCTCACAGTCATCAAACGTTGGAATCAGCAGAAAGTTTTGTACAAGTTGTGTAGGGTGGGAGAAGGAGGTGGAGGGAGGGTGGTGGGGAGGGGGACCCGGTCGGTTGGATTATTGTTGTGAGAGGGATAGCTGCGTCTAATCAGGGAGGAAAAATGTTTATAAAGAGAAAATGCTTTAAAATGACATACATTATATAGTTTGACAAGAGGAACACCATTGGGAGGACGTACTGTACCTCCCTGTCCCGTTATATCAACACTAAAGCATTCGTCCATCCACAAACCTATAAAGTTGGTTCAGAATGGTTAATGAGTGTGTTATTCTAAGATTATGACTGAATCTTGTTTATTTTCAGGACACCTTACTCCAAGTTCAATGTTTGTGGTTCACTCTGTGACTCTGGCCAATAATAATCAACACGTTTGCGCCGCCGATCGAGAAAATGGCAGGGTTCTCTGCTTTGATTCAGCGACGGGACAATTTATAAAACAGATCAAGCCAAAGGAATTTGATGCCAGAATTTTTGCTGCCGTATATTCACCAAAGAGAGGTAATCAGACGTTAGGACTCAGTTCTCCCCCCCCCGGGTTCCCCCCCCTTAATTTTCAATCTTTGGGAAACGGCAAAATTTTGTTTTGTGGAAAACCATAAGACTGCCTGGTGAGATTGTCCTT
>JAIPMN010009392.1:0-20531 GCA_020650975.1 Apostichopus californicus | reverse complement strand
TCTCCCCCCCCCGGGTTCCCCCCCCCCCCCTTAATTTGCAATCTTTGGGAAACGGCAAAATTTTGTTTTGTGGAAAACCATAAGACTGCCTGGTGAGATTGTCCTTAAGGCAATTGTTAAAATATCACCTGTTAGGCTAATAATTTATAGTCGAATTTCTAGACAATTAAATCAGCCATTTTCTACGACCAGCAAAGATGATGCAGATTATCCAAAAGGACCTTTTTTTGAATTTCTTAATAATGTTCCCCATTGAATGAAGTTATTGCAATGTGCACTGGAAAGGTAATGAATTAATTTGTTAATCATTTTTCATTCATCATGTTTTTTTAAAAATAAAATCTCCCATTTTTTATTAGTAGTCTAGTTTAGATTGTTCTACCTCAGTGAAGATATTTTTTGAAGGAGTGGAGAACCTTTTTGAATCTGGTTGTGAAAATGGTCGTAAATAGGTAGGCCCACAACCCTGGACCTTCCATGACAAGTGAGCCACATTCGATCGGGATCCAACCACCCCTCGGAATTGATGCTCAATATGAACGAAGGATTTGATGTTTAAATAAAATATAATGAATCGATCTCCATTGGCTAGCTCCGAAAACTGTAGATAAAATTTACGATGTCTTAAAAAATCTGATTATCCCCCGAAACTATTTAACAACCCCCTTTTGGGTCGCACTCTAAATAGTGTGCGGACGAGAGTACCGCAGTTTTTGGACCGTGAGTATAATGCATTTCATCATTGTAATGTAAATGTAAGCCTTACTTGAAGAAGACCGGTATACTGGGTTGCAACCTTGCATAGATTCTAACCAAACCTCAATATACTTTTATACTGATCTATGTGCTTGCTTCAATAATTTATTGCCTTTACTACTGGTTTTGTTTATTCAGATAATATCACGTCACACAAAATTACTGTTAGTTGCAATATTCTTGGTTTGTTTACAACCCATAGACTCACCGGGTGTGGTTCACGTGGATTGAATTGACATATTATTCTAAACATTTCTTTTAAACTGTCGTGAATATAACCATCAGATTGTCGAAACTCTCGTCCAAGGTGATGGCTGTAATCGCGGAAGTGGCACAAACTGTTGCACACATACGACATCATTGGCAAAAACATAGTATTTACTTCCCTTCCCTTGCTAATACTTGTCTCATCACAACCCCCCCTCCCCCCTCTCCCTTCCATGCCTAGAGTGAATTGGTACGGTCACTACCAGTCAATGATTGTACACATTCCACCACACAAAGTGCCTAGAAGTGTATTTTTCTTATGAATTTTGGTAATGATTTTAAAATCTGTGTATTCTGTAGCAATCCAGATAACGATAGTTGTTCACTGGTCTCCTATCGGTTTTGTTTTTTTCGTAATCTTTTCTGCTACTTCCTTTGCGTTATTCCCGAACCCGATCTTGTATTCTCTATCATCTACCGGTCTACAGGTGGAGTTCTCTTTGTCATAAATGGACCTACATTCCCCCAGAAACAAATCTTAGGGGTGACAGTCAACTACGACACCGGAGAGGCCCTGGAGACCTGGTCACCGGAACAGGTGAGCAAATTACTAATAAATGATTTGCAGATGGCTTGAACCCATTGCAAAAGAATTTCAACTATGCGAAAAAATCCAGCTTAAGTCCAGCTAATCCAGCTAAAGTCCAGCTAAAAGTCCACCCAAAATTTGAGAGTTCTGGTTTATTAATTTAAAACTGATTTGCAGATGGCTTGAACCCATGAAGAAAGAATTTCAACGTTGCAAAAATCTCCAGCTAAAGTCCAGCTAATCCAGATTAAGTCCAGCTAAAGTCCAGCTAAGTCCAGCTAAAGTCCACCCAAAATTTGAGAGTTCTTGTTTATTTAATTTAATCGGTTTAGCACTGATAGAGAAAGAAAAGAAAGCAAAATGAAACAAAAAAGTAAAGAAGGAGAAAAAAAAAGAGGGAAAAAAGTGAATGGTCTGCATATGTTCAAAATCAGACTCAATAATAAATCAAATTTAGTATTTCTGTAATTTTAATTAATTTTGTTTGTAGCTTTAAGATTATATCATGATATGTTACCCTTTCTTTATTCTTGATTTCATCAGTCAATACACACTTTCTCAAACACATTTGTAGCCACACATTTACATGTATATGTATTATTTGTGATGAGGGTTTTATGACTTGGTGAAGATGTGTTAGATGTTATTTTGCCTAAGATCAAATACTGTGTCTTTCTTTGTGACAAAAGCATAGCCTTCATTCAACTTTACTAGGTGCTATTCGTCAATTTATTTTAAAAGTAATAGTTTTCTCACAAAAAATGGGACATTCACAGGGTGGACAAAAATATAAGCCACATTGCTCAGTGAATACAACTTCTAATTGTTTTGTTGCCAAATTCTAGATATGGTTGTTTTGAAGGTGATATATTTTGGCCAGATAATCTCCAGCAAATAGCTCATGGCAGGAGCACTGTTATGTCATGATAGCAGATTTTTAACTGGTCTAATATTAAATTTTCTGTGCAATGAGATGCATTTAACAATGTTTGCTTAGCTGTCCATGGTACCCTTAATTCAAGGCTTCACATTATAGAGAAAAGCTGAGACATATTGCTAGGCGTTTGCCATGATGGTGTCACTCACTGATGTGATGTTGCCAGATGAAATCATGAAACTACCAAAGTTTAAAGGCATTGAAGACTCGCCCCAAACCGCGTGCCGCGCTCTGAGAAAGTTAACTTTCCGTTGCTTGCAAGTGAAATTTTCTTCTTGTCGCTACAAAATGCAGACAGTAATGAAACGTGATACCTTGTTATCTTTTATCTGGACCTGAGGTGTCCATCGCTGCTATGTACACTGTGTTGTGGGTATTGACCGTAGCTGTATGTATTGACTGTACACTAGTGTCTAATTACCGAGAGTAGCAAGCTGTGTGCGTATTTTCTGGGATTGATGGTGGTGTCTAACACTTCTGTTACACCTCATTCGAAACTAGATCAGATTACCGGCATGTGACGCTTCTTTGTGCGCCAGTCTTCACACCTTTTAAAGCCTCGTGCCTTTGTAACTCTACAAGCTATGGTGGTGTCATACTTTGGAAGAAAACTGTAAAATTTGTACCATTAAATTAATCCGTTAATTCTCAACATTTTTGCCCACAGGGTTTCATAATGCCACACACCATGGCAGTCAGCAGTGATGCTAACGATGTTTATGTGGGAGAAATTGGACCCAACAGAATCTGGAAATTTGTCGACCCAGGTATGACGACCACGCTAATCTTCGCTAAGGAGTCGATGAAGTATCAACACATACCCTAACCTACCACACGTTCTTAGCCTAAGAAGTACCCTAGCCTATTGTCTAATTTTAGTGTAAGAATTGCGGCTGAGGTCATCGTTTACTATCGACTACTCGGGTCATAAAGTACTGACATATTGTAACATTTTAGACAAATAGGAAAAAAAAATTGATAGATTTTATGAAGAACATTGTTACTTTTAAATTTGAATGAATCTGTTGACAAGTGCAAAGATCACATCATATCCAGAAGCAATATCGAGCCAACATAAGAAATGAACATCACGAGTATGAAGTTTCCCCTGTTGTACTTAATACATCAGAGGATACATAACACCTAAAGGGCCTGATATTTTACCGCATAGCTGGAACTTTGTAGCCAACAGTGTTTGCATTTTTAATTTTTTTATAGATGTTTACCTACACAGCATTTTTGTTCGTTAACAGTTTTTTCTTTCTCTCCTTGAAAATGGATGTTCAGAAAAAGAGTTCAACATTTCAGTTAAAATACTAAAAGCAAATCAGGGAGAGTCAAATGCAATTTTGCAAAGAATGTTGATTCTAATGGGATGGAGACTGGTGTATCAACTCTTTAGAACTGAACAAATGATCAAATCAAATCTGACTTGTGTAGACCGTGGGTGGACGCAAAATTAATCTTGCCTGCCGCAGCAAAATTCTGTTGCTAATCTGCGGGCCTCGACACTTAAGTATGTGCTTTCTCCAACATCAAAAGAGAAAATTATTACATTATAGGGGAAGTAAGAAAACTAAAAAATCCATGTGCTCATTATTTATCCTTAATATTGACCATCACAAGTTGGCCCTCTATGCAAATTCGCCAGAGTATACATACTTGTAGCTTTTCTTTTTCAGTCATTCAGTGAAATTCATAATCTCAGTCCATTTGCGGGGTGTAAAAACTTTTCTTTGATGTAAAAAAAAGAATATTCTTGCCTGCATCAGTGACGTTTAGAAAACTTATACTTGGGCTGCAGACCATAATTATTATTATTATTTTTTTTTATTTATTTATTTATTTATATATATATATATATATATTTTTTTATATTTTTGTTATATATTTTTTTTGCCCAACCTGCCAGCCATCCATGTCACCCACACATGGTGGGGAAACATCTGTTTGTCGTTACTTATTTTACGTTTCTTAAATAATATCTATTTTTTGCTTCTCAGTACCTCCCAAGTCGAACCAAGACCAAAGTCACACCAACAATATACAACTGGCGCGAGATTCCCTCCTCAGCCACGAGGAGGAAGCGGCGGTCAGCAAGACCGCGATGCAGAAGAACACGGGAGCGACGATGGTCATCGTGACCGTGCTGGCCGTTCCCATCCTCTTGATGATGGTCATAGCGGTGGTGGTCCGGCTCCACGCCCAGGGTAAGCTCAGCTCCGGAAGAGGCATGTTCGTCGTCGGCAGCAGGGGTAGGAAATATGCAAACGGAGACACGTTCAGTATCGGTAACTTTTTCAATAAGAAGAAGGGTTTCACACAGGTCAGCACGGACGATAGCGACCAGGAAGGCACAACATGGAGCGAAGAATCGGATGTAGAGGAATACAGCATACTAAATTCAAAGCCGACGCAAAATCTTTAAGCAGGGAGGGGGAAAATAAAGATCCCATACAGCTGCATATAATTTAATTACTTTACATCCAGTTTGGGTTAAAAAAATTGTTGATTTAGAAAGCCATTTTTGGAGTATTGGCTAGCTTAATCTTGTCACAAATGTTATATTTGCCAGATAGAAATCCTGCTAAAATTTTATATTTGCTTTAGTTCAAAAGCAGACAATCATTTTCCATAATAATGATAGAAATGTTATTTAATTTTAAAACACAGGGTTGTGATATTTTTTTGAAAAGGTGTGATCGCTTTCTTGTTTGCTAGTTTGCTAGTCAATAGGAACACAAAATATTTGAAACCAAATGCCATTGACAGCTGGTATTTCAAATAAATTGTGCAAGGTTTTGTAGTATTCATTATTGAAAATCTTTTGGTAGGAAGTAGTGTATTCTTGTCTATTATATTTTATTGAAAAATAATAGCATTTTTTGATCATTTTTTTATTTGGGAAATCAATCTGATGTATTTTCCATGTCAACAAGTTGTTCTTGAGGAATTAAAATAAGAAATTGGAATTCTCACAAGAGTTTTTTTTTTTGGGGGGGGGGGAGGCTAGCTGTTCTGTGAGAGCTTAATCCAATACAGAAAAATGATTCTTGATTATTTTATGTAATATTTTTATGTTTCCATTTCCAAATGGTTGCAGTTGTTTAACTAATGTCAATGTTTCTTTTTGATGGAATCAGGTATTAACATATTTTTTTGTTTCAGGTAAATTACAATTTTTTTCTTCTCTCTCTTTAATGGGTTCTAGCAGATTGAGACAAATTTAACTCAGAATGCAGCTGTTAGCAGAATGCAAAAATTAAAAGTATAACTTCTAAGTCATATTTGAAGAAACAGAAAACTGATGAAGATGAAATAAATACAAAAGGAAAGGAAAAGTAAAGAAACATTCTGTTTAAGGATATTATAGTTGAGATGCTTTTATTTACAGTGCAATGTCAAAAGTTTTTATAACTCTGAAATGTTAGGAAGAAAGCTGCCAATTAGAGTTAAAGTTAGAGTAAAGACTTGAGGGTCGATGCTCTCGTAACGATAGTGTTAAAAGTTTGGAGGTGTATTGCAAGAAATTTGGCTCAGAATACAGGGAGGCCCCCCTCCACCATCCCCTCTTTAAATCGTTGTCAACTTGTTACTTGTACAATTTATAACTGTAACGGGTTACTGTCATTTAGTCGAAATTATGTTCATACAGCATATCTAACCTTTTATGTCACAGATAATCAAAGGCAACGTTGGTATTTTTGCAAACCTTCACTGTTTTGCCCAATCTCTACGGGGTTAGTAATTTGGGTGTATCGAAGCAACAGAGTATGTATGCATATATACCTATCCTTCTTTGTAACGTTGGAAAATGTCACTGATATTTGTAGAATTTTTTTTTCGTGGAAATATTTCATAAACATTTGTATATTAGATTAATCACTTTTCTGTTCCATAGTAATGTTTAACTTTTCTCACTCGCTGTTTATCAGAGTGATTCGAAACTTCGCTGTTGTTTCAGTGAATGAAGTAAGCAAGTCGATCGCAGTGTTAAAGGGTTACTTATCTCCTTTAATAGCAAATAGGGGAAATATTAGTTTCGGGTATTAACACATTCCCTGGTTACCTTAGAGTGTTCGGGACCTTGCACCTTCTTTAATCGGAGTTAACAAGTGTTGCCTCCGTCGTATTATTTCTGAAGGAGGTAGTTGTTGTTTTTTTTTTGGTCAGATGATTTATTTTTTAGATAAAGAAGGAGAAGCACTGTGGCTTTGCCTTATTTTTTTATTATAGAGAGAGAAAGACACAAAAAAGTTGGATGTTAGCAAATTAAGTACAGCTTCTTTAAACTCCATCCACCAATTAGATGTTTTGTGAAGTTTGTAGTAGTCTGTTAGAAAGTACAATGTCACAATGTGTTTTTTGTTTGATATAGAAATATAAAGTTCCCAACCTACCTGTGGGCCAGATGGGCTTTTAAAACCTTTTTTTTTTTTATACAGAGAAACCCCAAACGTTCTAAATAGGAATACTATATTAAGAGAAATTAAAATGCAAAAATGACAAAATACCATTATCTATGCAAGATATTAAAGAGGAATCCCTTTGTTACACTTTGTATATTTGTAGTTCTCAAAGACAGAATTACAAAATTCCCATTGCGTACATTACTTCTTACACACAAAATCAACATTGTTTCAACGTCCCTTTGAAAGAACTACAGTATTTCGATATATCATCATTATACTGATCTGAACTGACTTTAAATTCTAGGGTTCACACTTGAAGCTCTGAGGAGTGGAATAAAACAAAAATTGGGTTCGTTATTCGTTCGGCTAGGAGTTGCATTTCTTTTCTTGTTTTTTCATCTCAAGACAAAAGACGAGGATTTATACTCTATTATATTAACAGTTGCCTCTCGCAGAGCCAGAAATAAATTTCCTTTCTATTTAAGTTCACTTTGGTTTCATTTTATATTTCTGTTAGATAATGATTAACAAGGCCACAGACAAGAAGTTGCATTTAGTATAAATATTTGATTCACCTGGAAATATATTGGTTTCATTACATGTTCATTTAAAGATGGTTATAGTTATTAAACTGAAACAAAAGGGACATTTCATTTTCTATCATAAATTACTCCCAGAATCAATTATACATAACTTTGACTTCATCTATATAAGGCATAATGATAGATACATATTGGGAAGTGAAGTTTGTTGAAATTTTGTGGAAATTGCAAGTAGGGAAACTTACCACACCAATCTTGGCCCACAGGTTTTGTGTTCTCATAACTGAGTATTATGCAAAGTTTGTAGATTTTACACTTTTTATGTATGTTTACGTATGGGTTTTTTTTTTTTTTAGTTTTTAAGTGTTGACCTTCTCAAAGAAATAGAAGTTCCGGGAACCTTGTGTAACTTTAAGCCTGTCGATAGCTGTTCCTTTTTTATAGTCAGAACACTTCCCTGGGAGTAGCACCCAAACAGAAAGGAAAGGAGGTAGAAGAATATTGAAGTATGATTTTGATGCAAGTTAAACTCAAATGAGATTGTCCTCAGAATGCAGATTTAACTTGATTTATATATATGCATATTTATTTATTTATTTATGCAGAATGCATATTTAATTATCTTGGAACTATCTCAAAACACACACAGAAAGAAAGAGAAAAGAAATTATTTGGTCCAATTATTTCAGTAAAGGTGTTGTTGCCATTGTGTTCAGAAATTGCTAGTTTAAAAATATCAATTTTTAATTCAGGTGAAACATATTGACTAGAGTATTAAAGACCAGCATACTAAATACTACAAGCACAAAGGGACGGACACAGTGGTGTAAAGTCGTAATCATTGTAAATATATGAAAGGAAATTTAACTTAACAGCATTTTTGTGCATAGTTGCATTGGGGGTGCATTGGGGAGGGGATGTGTGGTGGGGGGAGGGGAGGGGGAGGGGGGCTTGGTTATGTTTCCTCTAAGCTGATGCAGATCTGTGTGTCCTATATAGACTTGCCCGGTGTTTTTTAGTCAGTCAGCATTTTTCTGCTTTATTTTATTTTTTATTATTTTTATTATCTCTACACATGGTCATTTTGTAATGAAAGTCTCAGCATGGTTTAGAGTAGTCACTGACCATTGGTCAGTCTGTGAGGTCGTCTTTAGTTCTCACTGCCATACATAGTGTATTTGTTTTTTCTTCTGCCATTTCCTGTCGATATTCAAGGTCACTCCGCTCATTATTCTATTGTCTAACGGGGGACTTTCGGCCGAATCTCTAGTCTCGTTATGCAATAGTCCGACAGAATATCAATGTTTTGCGAAACCTCCATTCTCATCACCACGACATATGTGTGATACGGTGTGATACGACCCAATATTTACCCAAAAAGTTAAAAATGGTATTAAAATGCTACCTGCACTGAGTAATATATTTATCTAATGATTGTGTTCTCTCATTAATTTTATGTTTTTATCAACTTAATTTTTTTCCTCAGAAGTTATTTTTTCATGCCATTTAGACCTTGTTTCCAAGAGTGCTGAATCAGTATCCACGGTGAGGTTGCCAGTCTCGTATTTATGAAAGTTTTCACTGTCAAAAGGAGATTGCCAACGACTGCTTATGTCTTCAAGAGTTTGATTTATCCAAATTATTTAAGGAAAAAATATATATATATGTTTATCTACTCTCAATATGAATAATTACGACCAAAGTAGTAGTTTCGTTGCTAAAACTGTAGGAAAAGTAGGAAATGTGAAACTTTTGGTTTATATTTTAGAGCATAGTTTTGTAGTTCAATAAGAATAGTACATTTTTCAATTTAGTGTGAAGGTCATTTCGGGGGTCTAACTATATCTTGTGAGAGATGAATTCTGGAGACAGACATTTACTGAATTAACTGAAATAGGACTTTTCTCTTCCTGTTTTCTCCCCCTCTGCCCCCCCCCCATTTTTGGTTTGTTGATTCCCTTGTCCACCTTTGGAGTCATATTTATCTGTGTTGAATCATTTCTCTCTAAACAACAAGTTAACTCAATCTTTTGTTTATCTTTGTTTTATAGCTAGATTTACAGATGTTTTCCACATGTTTTACAGAGATAATTTGTGATTTCATCTAGTTCAAGTACTATTTGTGTGATTAAAGGTATATGAGCTTCTGCATAGTATTGACTAGGAGTGACTTGAAGTATGTGATCTGTGTAGTGTTTTATGTGAGTTACATTCCATAGAGGAGTATCAACATTCTTACTAGGAGTAACTTCTCATTACCACAAGTGAACTGTGTATTAACCAGAGCGTGTGCACATTTTCAATAGGAGTAACCTTGAATATGTGAGGATAGCATTGTTGATATGAGTGTTTATACTAGAAGTTACTTGTAGTGTGTGAAATATGTAGTAAAAGCAATGGACAATGTCACTTGGAGTAACTAGTTTAATAAAGTATGTGAAATGATGTGGTAACTATATGAATTTTCCTTATATAAAGGAGAAAATTCAAGTATGTTAGACTGACTGCATCATATGTGGACATTTTAGTAGGAGTGACTTCGAACTTCAAAAAAGTTAAGATATTGGTGTGCATATCTATATCCTCATTTAACCCCATGTTTTTTTCTCTTTTTAATATTTGTTCAGTTTAATAGTCATAACGTTCATTTTTAATATAGTATGTGATGATATATGAAGATGAATAATTGCATTCTAACGAATAGGATGGTCAACCAATAGCAGTGCAATTTTTAACTTTGTTTCTGTTGTCGTAGTTACTAAACATACTGGTAGGCCAGGCGCGTAGCCAAGGGGGGGCAAAGGGGGCAGCCGCCCCCCCGCCCCTTGAGCATATTTTTTTTTTTTTTTTAAATATTTTTATGATATCGCTAGTATTTTCAAAAGAGAAAATGCTAAGATGCAACTTACAAGGCCTGGGAAGTGCCATTTCCAGCGATCTGGGAGGCATTTTCAGCCAAAATTTTCTTGTATGCTTCGCGCCAATCATGGTGGCGCTCCGCTTAGATAGTTGCAATGCCGAATCTACAGTTTCGCCCCTCCCTTGGCAAATTCCTGGCTACACGCCTGAGATAGGCCTAGGTTTGTTCTTCACTGTACACTAGTAAAGATATGATGGATTTTAAGAACTGTCACAGTGATTGTTGTTCCCCTGATGCATTCATTACATTCATTACATTAATCCTGTGTATGTGAATGGATATTTAAGGTGACCTTTGACCTTTTCCCTTTACTCTGCAAGATATGGAGAGTAAAATTAAAAGTGTTAAATTTTGACCAACAGCTGTATTGTGGCAAAAATGTTTTTGTCTGTCTAACAGTCCAAATCTGTGGAATTGAATTCACATGAATAGGTCCCCTTTCACCTCTCATGCGTACATTTTTGTATGTGTGTGTTGTATGAGATGCAGTAGTATGTTGAATGCCCTTGTAATACTCTTTTAACTAACTGTATTACAGTACAATGTCATACCGGTATGCTGAACAAATCCATTTACAGTGTCAATATGAACCATACTTCATGTCAGAGTAGTATGAGTGAGTATGGGTATGTTTGTATGATATACTAGTATGACAATGACAGTAATTAATTCAAGACATTTATTATCATAAGAGTAAACTAATACGTAAATAGTTATTATGATCATTTTTGTGAAATCTTGCAGGCTATCATTAGGAAACTGAAAACAGTTCTAAGATGTACATTAGTAGAAACTAATTGTGTTGTACTATTACAAAGAAAGTGGCTTTTGTGTAGTTCAAATTTTTAAGTCTTAAAAGGTTGTTTTTTTCCCCCCACCTTTTCTTTTGAGAGTACTTTCCTCTCTGGTAAAGAGTTGAATCCCATCCATTGGTGTACAGTACTGCTTCTCTAACAGTATGAATTAATCATTGTTTTATTATGTCATTTAATTTCTCCCCCCAAAAAATTTTACCTTTCTCTGGTAAAATTCACAGATGTAAAAGTGTAAATTATAGACGGAAAAAAAAAATAGTGGTATTAAAAGAGAGTTGGTTTTGATGTAAATTCATGTTTGTTTTTCTTCTTTTTGTGGTCTTCTTCTTTGTTTTATGAATCATAGGATGGTGTTTTATATATTTGTATCTCTTATAGTAAACCGATCTTTGTGTAACACCCTCTCTGTTTGTATAGCCATAGTGGTGGCAATCATGTACGCAAGAATTGGGTACGTTGGAGGAATGCAAGAACCTAATGTTTATACTTGGGTGAGGCTGTTAATGTCGGGTAAATTATATAGGATATGTTTTTGCAAAGATTTCAGTAAACCTCTGTATATCTGCAAATATTCCTTGAAGAATGTTATTCTAAATATTTGGGGATGTCAAGGGTCATCGGGAGCCAGACGAGGTCCTGAGGACAATTCAACTCCTGTGAATCCCTCGTTGAAAGTCTTTAAGTTTTCTAAGTCTATTATGAAAAATGAGAACTATTAATAGCCACATTTCCCTGGCCTGCTTATTGTACGGAGTCCCCGCGCTTGTTTACTTTTGCAAAATAGCCCGGCTGAAACGCTTGGTGTTAAAGTCAATGCTATCAGCTCAAATTTCATATCCAGTTTCTTCCAACATCAACACCAGGATTCTCAGTTTTCAAAACACTGACAGAAGACGATCAGTCGACTCATGTCGGTAGATGTTTGCAGTAATAAGCAACACTATATTTAAATTCCATTTGACTCATGTGGGTAGATATTTGAAGTAATAAGCAACACAATATCTAAATTCCATTTGACTCATGTCGGTAGATGTTTGCAGTTATAAGCAACGCTATATTTAAATTCCATTTGACTCATGTCGGTAGATGTTTGCAGTAATAAGCAACACAATATCTAAATTCCATTGACTCATGTCAGTAGATTTTTGCAGTAATGAGCAACGCTATATTTAAATTCCATTTTTTTTGCTCAGGCCAAGCTCACACTCCTGGAGTTAAAAAATGTGATGGATTATCCTTTGGTTAGAACCCACATTTGTTGTACTTTTTGCTGCAAACTACATCAATATGGTATCTTCATAGCACAATTTAAAAGATATAGTGGAGAAAGTCATGTAAGTGCTTGCATTGTGTAGGAGCTCCCTAGGTATACCTACAGCAGATTGCTATTTATCAGAATGAGTTAACAACATTGTGTGACACAATGAAATGAAAATAATAGTTGTATAGATTTGTAAAGTATATTTGATTCACAAATCACCTTTAATATGCTTCTATAACAGAAGTTTACCACAAAAAAAAAAAAAATTGTCGGAATAGATGAGAGTATATGATTAAAACAGATTCTTAGAGGTGCAAGTTAAAATGTAATAGTTTATCAGCTATGGACCGTTTACAACATAGTATATTATTCTCATCTTGTAGGCATGCATTGATAAACAAAAAGTTGTGCTAAAGCAGGCATACCAATTACACAAATTAACAACTTTAGTATAATGGCGTGCATATATGAATAACCAAAACATGCAAAACAGATTATGTCAACCAGTACCAGATCAAAGTGTACATAATTTATGCTAATTTGGATACCAAAATTATTACTAAATGGTACAAAATAGACCAGATCCCAAATTATGTAGAGCAATAATTTATAGTATCATCGTCATAGCGTCGTATGAAGATTACAAACTAGTATGAAAGAACAGGTTATTCGGTAAGTGGATAATGATATAAACAGGACATTAAAGCAGCATTTTGCGTTGAGTCACAATTTTTCCTCAATTTTTGAGTTTTTATCATAATACAATCACAAACGACCAAAGTAAGACTTTCTCATATTTTTTACCCCACGGTGAACGGTAATTAGCAAGTAATTAAGGCTATTATACGATTCTGACATTTGTGTCTCCCAGACACATCTGATCAGTATTTATCACATGCAGCACTGCAAAACCGCCAATTCAAATTCAACCAATCAGTGCACACATGTTTATGTATGACCTCGGGCTAAGAATAGACTCACTCATTGGTAATCCCTCAGCTTCGGTACGCTCTTAGTAGTGCAGTAAAGTACACACACACGCAGGCCGACAAGGTTCCTATAAGTGGGAGGAGTGTATCAAAGCCAAAGATTCAAAATACGAATGTCAGAAAAATGTCATTTTTTTGCACTTTTCGGGAATATTTTGAGTTGAAACTTTTCAGTTAGCTTAGTTTACTTCATTGGTATAGTATCATATAATATCCTAGTATTGGAAAATCTCGAGAATCAACGCAAATTGCTGCTTTAAGTTCGTCTTCAAATATTGTGTTTAGTAGGCTACGGAATCTGCCTCATAAAATATTATGATTATTATATAAAAACCTGACAATACATCTTTGGACATGTATAGCAATCTGAACATTTTACATGGCATTTGCATCTTTCGACATGGACAGCAATTTGACCATTTAACATGGCATTTGGAGTGTTAGATCAGTGGTTAACGCCGGTGCCTTTCAATCATAAGGTCCCCGGTTCGAGTCACTCCCAGATTAATGTATGTCGTCCAGTTACAGAGTTGTTGACAATTAACAATTCATAATCATGGACGTTAAATATGAATGTAAGAGACTGACTTTGATAAGCCAATGAGGAGGATCTAATATATACATACATTTTGCATTGCGATACTGCATAAATTAATCCCTGTAGATACATGTGATGTAACTTATATGTGAATTACACAATGGCACACAGTAGATAAGCTGTGTCTGTTTCTGTATAAATTCAATATGACCGTTAACCCTCCATTAACATGACCCCTTCATAGCAACAATCAAGGTTTCAAACAGCACTATTTGAAAGAATCCTCTTTCAGTTTTTGGTTTGATCAGAGATATTTCGACTTCGAAGCTGTAATTTCTCTTTTCCGTCTAAAGAACGAACTCTTCAATCAAGGTATTTAAAGTTCTCTTACTTAAATTAAAATTATCCGGTTTCTTGTGATTACAATTTTGCTAGAATTCTCAGATAACATCATGGATCTGTAGTCATCTTTTTAGACCAGCTACATTCTTTATTTTCCTTCCAGGATGAATCTCCTTCTTCGTAAAATTCCTAAAAAAAAGGACAAAGAGATGGAGAAATGATTTGAATTCAGGACTAGTCAAGGTACAGTGATGTTTGGTTCATATCAAGTCGTCTCCTGAGTTCCACTGAATGGTACAAAGTTCAAACCAGTGGTTTGCAAAAGATATATTAAGTTTTGCATAATGGTTTGAATTTTAGACAAGTATGTGGAATACCTTTACTCTTTCATCAATGAGTGTAATATACCTGATTGACAAGGAACATTTCTTTCATATCATTTCAACAGTCAAATGTTTACCACTTCTTCTAAATGATACTTGTCACATTGTCTGTTAGCACTATATCCCTTTAAAAAATTTAACAGACATGAATCCAATTTAATATACCTGATTGAACCGGAACATATTTTTCGTATCATTTTAACAGTCAAAAGTTTACCACTACTTCTTTATGATACTTCATCTTACTGATCAAAACACTATTTTCAATGAATGCTGATTTATTGCAAATACAAACAGATATGAAAGATACAGTTTTGAGAAGAATCATATAAAAATATTCAGCTTGATCAAGCTGAGATACTTTTATTGTGATACTTCATAATATTTCTTTCGGTCTGTTTGATCACTTTCCACTTTGCTGCAATTTCCTTTTCCAGGTATGTGTCTCCTAACTTTGTCTTGAAATTTCGCTGCAGTCTACATTAAGATTCATGAAACGCATACATAATTACAGGTTTCTCGAGCGGCTGCGTTTGACGATCAATGTTTGTCAAATTAAATCTAATTGAACAGTCTGATTTTAAAGAAAAAAACCGAAGGAGATTCAAACTTCAAAATGAAACAAACAATTTAACCGCTTCACAAATCTCAGACAATAACGCGACAACAGGAAATAGCACATGAAGAAAGGGTAGTATGTTACCATGGCAACATGGTACACACAAGTTTTATCGTTAACTATTATCCTCACGTGTGTACATATCTTAAATTTATGAAGATACTTGGGAAGGTTGTCATGTAGGGAAATTTAATATTTGACATTTTTTGATCACTAGTAATGATGTGAAGATATTGAATTTCATATGACCTTGTGAAATGCAGAAAGATTTTCAAAAGTTTGTCACACAGATCAATTAGATGCTCACAGTGAAAAAACCCTGACAACAAAACAAAAATGGTACAGGGTGACTACGGAGAAAAATGAAGTTTGATTCTTTCTTAGTCCAAGAAGAAGTTGATGCATCACTCTCACACCCAGTACACACACACTCAAACATGTTTGTATTACATTCAGACCGAGGACCCCATTGTATTTTCCATTGTTCAAATCCACGTACCCTAACCTTAACAATACCCCATACAATAGATTTCTTCCGAGGACGTGGTGATTCTTTAGAAATCACAACCGAGGACCTCGAATTCTTTTGTTCAAGCCCTCGGTCAGATAGAAAAACAAATGCACACACACTCATACAGATGTTGCAATGGTCCTTTGCCAAGGACAACAAAAAATGGATGGCAAAAAATTCATTTTAAAATAATATTAATTTTCTTACCTTCTTCCAGATAGGTACTGTGGCTTTGAGAGTGTCGATGCAGTATTCTACAGCCTCGAGAGATTCCTTACGATGTGGGGATGACACAGAAATGATCACACTAGCCTCTGTTATCGGGACATGTCTGTAATCAAAAAGGGGTGAGCCACAGATATCAGGAATATACTCTCCATTTTCACTTATTAATATACATATAAATTTAGAAACATGCAAAGCATTTACAAAGAACCAAAATTAATTTCCCTTCTCGTTTATGAAATAAGAATTTTGAAGTCCCTGAAGGAACGACGGAGATGGTGTAAGAGGGTGTGTTTCTTCTTGACCAATGAGAAAGTGCCTCATGTTTATTCAGTAGGTAAGGTCATGCCTTCTGATGTTTGATCATTCCTTCAAGTGGCATAAAGAGATCAAAGGGCTCATTAGCATTCTTTGATCTGCGTAGGGTCAGTAGTGTGACCAGAGTTCTGCCGTACATTTTACATGTTACTTATGCCAGGGTGTGGCAGCCTGTACTACCCATGGTCCCATACTGATACTGTGTGACCTTTAATTGTCAAAATATTTGCGTTAGGATTTAAAGATACCAAAGAGGTACGTTTTAAGTATTACGGTTTCTGGAGTTTTAAATTAAATGTAAATGGGAAATTGTAAAAAAAAAAAAATTGTAAAAAACAATAATAAGACGGTTACAGACGGTCTTAAATGCATGTCTTACACTGACAAATCTTTGTGCAGAAAGGGACAATAACAGCAATAATACATACACAAAGATTTACATAAAAGAAAACTACACACATGGGGCATGCATAAAGTAAAGGTGAATAACAGTGTGTGACATTCTAGGTGTATGATTTGGCACACAGCATCAACTGCACCAACAATTAGCTTAAACATATTAAAGCATACTTCATGATAGCTGTGCTAAGATGAAGCATCTATTTATAGGCACACAGCTATTTGTTTTTGACCAGTCAGTATTTTAATAAAAAATTATATAACAATGCAAGACACATCTGACTGATTCTTTACGGAATCATCAACACACGTCTCTGGTCTTACCCCAGACGGTGTAGGACTGCGACCCTTGTCACGTCCCATTTCTCCATCACCTGGTCACAAATTTTACGGATTTCCATCCCAGCCATTGTCTCGTAGGCCTCGTACTCCAGGTGGAGGACCTTCTTCCCGTTGAAATTATCTCTCGTTGTACCTGGATCGGGAAAGGAAAAGTATCTATTCAGTATAGAAAGCTTTTAGGAGAAAAATTGTCAACTCTATGATGGTTTTAGATACCACTTAACGACATCCGTCTCAAGTCACTTTCAAATTTGGAGGAATATACAAAAGAGTGTAGGAAAAGCTGAAGGCGACATGAATGAGCTGAAGGCGACATGAATGTCAGAACTAAGCATTTTCACAGATACTGGCAACTCTCTGCATATGATGAGAACTTTTACAGACGTTTCAATTTCGATATCATAATCGTAAAACTAGCAACGATCATAAAAAAAAAAATAAAAAATGAAAAGGCAAGTGATATATCATGAAGGGCCATTAATATCCGAAATGATAAATGACAAATTTGTACCGATGTAGACAAGAGTTTGCAGATGTCTCTAGTTTACTCTCATAACTGTCACGTGGTGATGACGAGATGGAAATGGTGATGACTATGATTATGAGGATGTCAGGGACCAAGACGATGATGATGGGTTGTACATATGACATTAAGAGATCTCAGACAGATTAAGAGCGTGGTGGCCAATTGGCTAAGGCGTCGGACTCGTGATCCAAGGATTGCTGGTTCGATTCCTGCCTAGTTCATTACGTTGTGTCCTTGGGCAAGATGCTTTATCTCACTTGCCTCTCTCCACCCAGGGGTTATAAATGGGTACCTGTGAGGTAACTTGTCATTTGGGCGCAGTATATAACTGCTGCCGACTAGAGGGATTGTCTCTGGGACAGGTTATCATTGACCAGGGGTAATATAACGTCTGTAAAGCGCTTTGAGACTTTTTGCTGGTATAAAGCGCTATATTAAAAGCAAATATTATTAAATATTATTACAAACGAAGATACTTCTTGTTTACCCGCACCTATGAATACTGAGATTGCACCACAGGAGGGAAGTGTGACAAATGTTGTTGCTCTGTCTAAGGATAAGACCGATGTTGTTAGTTCTATCAACACTGAATCAGATGCCATGATCTGTAAAAGGAAGGAAACGTGGGCCAATCGTATAAACCAATAATGATTAATGTAACAGAATTAAAAACAGAAGACTGTATCCATCAAAGTAAAAGGAAGGAAACAGGCCACTTTTAAAATAAACCAATAATGATTAATGTAACAGTATTGAAAACAGAAAAATATTACTCTAACACACGTCAAGCTATAAAAGTTAGAAAGCTTGATCCTAGCACTTTCTTCTTTCAGATGGATTCTGCTATGAAAGATAGAAAAGTCAAACCCTCCAAGTTGTTATATATTTAATTACACTATCCTATAGTAGATTACGGTGGCTTTATAGGGACATAGGAAAGAAAAATAGTGTCCTCGAATCTCAAAATGTTCACTATTTATCTCAAAATTTTGTCTTTTTATGTCAAAGTTTTTTCACTTTGTTTTTTGACCTTTTAAGTCAAAATTTTGAGATGTAAAGTCAAATTTGACTCTAATAGTCCAAATTTTGAGATTAAAAAAAAAGTCAAAATTTTTACTTTGAATGTCAAAATTTTGCGTTTTGGGGAAACTTTATTGTTTGTTTCCTATGTCCCTATTAAGCGACTGTAGTAGATAAATACTTTTCTAACATTTTTCTTCTCTCTTTGATTTGTACGTCAAACTACTCTGAAGCTGAAAAAAATTGATGGGGTGGGGCAAGGGGTGGGTGATGGTTGAAGGGGTGGGGCCAGGAGTGAGTGAAGGATTGAAGGGGTGGGGCAAGCAGTGAGTGAAGGTTGAATGGGGTGGGGCCAGGGGTGAGTGAAGGTTCAAAATCTTTTTATCTTAGGTAAAGTAAAGGTGAAAACTTCGGTACCAAATTAACTACCCCAAAAAAAATGGTTTAATAAGAAAACTCTTAAGAATCAGTACATCAACAATAAGAAGATAGATTTGTCATATTACTTACCTTTGTGTTTTACAGTATAAAGTTGATAAAACTTGGGTTTCGATTCAGATCAAGCCAAAACTGGTCTTACTGTAGATCTTGTAGGTACTGTATATGCATTAGATTATGATGAGCCTGTGTTTTCCTTTCCTTCTTTCTAAATTCCTCCTACCCACCACTAAGAGGAGGAATCACTGCAATCTCGTCCCCAGAGGTGAGCTGGATTAGACCAGTCTCCTCTGTAAACCAATCACCATTCACCGCCAAAATACAATTCTCTTCAATAGTCTTCAGTCTGTGTTCAGAAAAAAACAAGAGCAACAAAGAGAGAAGTATTCAAGAGAATCAATGGCAATATTTAGTTTCCCACAGAATGTTTATTTATTTTTTTCTCTGTCGGCTGTTCCCCGCACCATCCATGGCCACTTGACTTGAGGAACTCATATAAAACCACAGTAAAAAAATATATCTTGGCAATATTTGGTTTCCCACAGAATTTGTTGTTGTTTTGTCTGTCGTTCCCAGCACCATCCACGCCCAGTTGAGGAACTCGTGTACAATTACAGTACTTACAAAAAAAGCTCGGCAAAATTTGGATTCCCAAATTCTTTTTCTTTGCAGACTGTTCAACCAACATCGACTGCAACTAGTTGAACTCATGTACACAGTTCACCACAAAGAAAGCTGGGCATACTGGCCTTTTTTTTGTGTAGTTTGTCCCTAGGTTGACCCCTCTCACCTCCCCATCTGCTTCCCTAAACCCCCCTCCCCCCAAACCTCCAGCAAACACTACCGCTGACAATGAGCAATTCAACTATTCCTGTGTTCAGTGTTAAATCGTTTTTTCACAGTTTTGACATAGCATGTAATAACACATTTTGGTACGTTTGCCATTAATTTATTTAGTATGCATTCAAGTTCAAATGTCTGTACATACTGAGTACGAGAGAACACATACCGATATGTTATGAGAATTTAAAATACAATGGAGAACATATATACTGACATATTGTTTGCATATGAGGATTTTGAATACAATGGATAACACACTAGTAATAAGCTGCTTACCCAGAATGCTTTGCTACAAGGATTTCAAATACTTTTCTCGAGGTCACTCGCTGAGGAAATGACACAATTTCTTCTCTTATCCCAGAGATATCTCTACTTATTGCAAAGTATTGTACAGTCACTTCAACCTCTGGTTGGTTTTGCATTTTCCATCTGAGAATTACTGGGGGGGCAAAAATAGAAAACATCAGGAAATAGATTACAGCAGCCACAGGTGGGTATTTCTATAAACCTGGGGTCCAATAGTGTGACGTGGATCCAAAATTTCAATATCCTTCAATTAAGATGAAATTTTACTTTTTGATAGAGTTATTATGTGGGTT
>JAIPMN010009391.1:0-32244 GCA_020650975.1 Apostichopus californicus | reverse complement strand
AAGTTTAGTGACTTTTTTCTACACATTCTTTTTTATAAGCCATTTAAGTAAAGATGCTACAATTTTTTTTTACATGTTTGCTCTTTGATGTGAGACTACAAAATGTGAAATGTCTGTGAAGTTATGTATGAAATAAATGGTCAGGCATTTAAAAATGCTTCCAATAACCATCTTGTTGGACCTTTATCTTTGGTTGGTGTATTTTACTGGGTGCAATATAGGTTTAGGGTTGCACCCAAATTTGAGCATACTTAAATCTAGTTCTAGTTGACCCTCTAATTTAGGGGTTCTAACCCATCAAAGTAATGTGATGTGTAACTTATACACTGCTCTCCAACCTAGGGCTTCTAACCCATCAAAGTAATGTGATGTGTAACCAATACACTACTCTCCAACCTAGGGGTTCTAACCCATCAAAGTAATGTGATGTGTATCCTATATACTGCTCTCCAACCTAGGGTTCTAACCCATCAAAGTAATGTGATGTGTAACCAATACACTGCTCACCAACCTAGAGGTTCTAACCCATCAAAGTAATGTGATGTGTAACCAATACACTGCTCTCCGACCTAGGGGTTCTAACCCATCAAAGTAATGTGATGTGTAACAAATACACTGCTCTCCAACCTAGGGGTTCTAACCTATCAAAGTAATGTGATGTGTATCCTATATACTGCTCTCCAACCTAGGGTTCTAACCCATCAAAGTAATGTGATGTGTAACCAATACACTGCTCTCCAACCTAGGGGTTCTAACCTATCAAAGTAATGTGATGTGTAACCAATACACTGCTCTCCCTCTTGGGGGTTCTAACCCATCAAAGTAATGTGATGTGTAACCAATACACTGCTCTCCGACCTAGGGGTTCTAACCCATCAAAGTAATGTGATGTGTAACCAATACACTGCTCTCCGACTTAGGGGTTCTAACCCATCAAAGTAATGTGATGTGTAACCAATACACTGCTCTGCAATCCATTTCCAAGGACTTGTGTTGCTTCACTTGATGTAACATCGTCATGACCATATAGGTAGTCTTGATGTAAGAAGACGGGTCGAGAGTGAATGAAATTGTTTGAGTTTTCTTACCAGGCTTTATCTTGGGTCAAGTCTTATAAAGAGTTGTATAAATACTAGACTAGACATTGCAGAGGTCAGATTCAACAAATTTATTGTCTTGGTGAAGGGGAAAAGTGAACGCGATAGATTTGTAAGAATTTGATGAATGCTTTGTCTGTTATGATCATGTCGAGAGGAAAGTAATGGGGGTCCTTCAAAGGCATCTTCAAAACAAATATTATTGCTCTGGCTGGCAATCTTGCAGACTGTAGGTGCAAAACTGATATCTTCTGTAGAACAATACACGTAAAGCTGCATTTTCAATTTTTGCATTGTTTTGCCATCCAATCAATTTATCCTTCAAACTAAGAGGTTAATGCTTCTTAAACCATTTAGCAGGAGAGTTATTAACTGTTTTAAACCAATTGAGAAAATATTTTGTCCTTGTTTTCATTGGTAAATCTTTTGAAGATTTACCTTAATTCCTACCTGACACCAGCTACATCATCATTAACTAATTTGTTTGGAACCACCAGATTAACAAAGTCAAATCAAAATCCAGTTTCAAGTCTTTTTTGCAATATAATGGCAGATCTTATTATCTTCCACTACTACAGTAAACAGCTGCATTAAAGTTCCTCACTCCTGGTTCACTTCTCAGGTTATTATCAACTCAATGTATCCATAGCTCCCAACTCTTGTGAAGGCAAATGCTGGTCCATGCCACGAATCACCGTCCTGGGGGAGGGGTATAAGGGGAGGGGGCGTCCCCCTCCCCTTTTTGAATTTTTTTGGAATCCTGGTGATGCCCAAAATTTTCTGAGAAATATGCATTTTTTTGTGTGTAACATCAATAAATTGAATAGAAGGTGATAATTCATTCTTTCCCGTGGCATGAAATGTTTGCTGCTCGCCCCAATGAAAAGAAATATAGCTAATTTGAGGTTCAAATGATGCTGTAAAGGGGGTTTTATACTCTATTATGCTAAATGCTAAAGAAATGATGGTTGCTAAGTATAATATTTGATGCAGTTTTTCTATGTATACTTGACAATTACAATGCGGGTTTTTCGGACGCTTGCGCGGGTCAGCGGGTTTGGGTGTTAGAATGCGGGTCCAACCCGCGAAATTCGGGTCAGTTGGGAGCTCTGTGTATCACAGGCAACCAATGATGAAAATATACCACAACAGAGAGCAAATGAATATAATATGAGGCTATTTTTTATTTTGTTTCACAACTTACTGTACCCAAGGAATGTCAAATACAAACATGTATTCTTCAGTACTTCTTTAATTTGTCTTTATGGCTAACCATATCTGATTAAAGGTAATCAGTTTAGCCATAGTAATACAACTTTTACATTGTAGCCTGGTTGCTATAGACAATGGTAGTACAACTTCAGATTGTACGGTAGTTGAGATGTTCCATAGTTGTACAACTTCATATGGTACTGTACTTTCGAACTGCATGTTCTGGTAGGTACAGTATGGAATGAAATAGTTTGTGTATGTATCCCCAAGGATTCCTTCCTATTCAGCTCCATATTCACTCTAGTGACACTATAATTAAAAAAACTCATTTTCAGTCTGAGATGTTAACATAAAAACCTTCGGAGATGAAACCAAAAATATCAAGTTCTTACATCTTTAACACTTAGCAACGGAAACATTGTAACACTCATGTATGATATTAATGATGAATCAATCCCAAGCCCACTTATTCACAACCTCCATGCTCTCTCTATTACTACTTCAAAAATGAGATTCTTAAAATTCCTAAGGAGACAGAGGAATACTTTAAGGTTAACATGTGCAAGTAGTGCATTACTAACAAGATCTCCATCATGTTAGATGTTGCTTGAAGCAATGCACAGGGTATTATCAAACACTGGTCTTGTTTCAATGATACCTCAATGTTCCACAACTAGCTTGCTTGCTGTCTGTCTCTAAAACTCTTGTCCTCTTCTAAAACACAAACTACTGACTCATCACTAACACTGACAGTAGATCAAATGTCACGATACTGAACATTTTTAGTATAGGACAAGGAGACTAAATTTGCATCCAGTTAAGAATTTCTAATTAATGAACATAATTGTATCCCTTACACTTTAATTGATAGAAATCCTTAAATCAAGAGTCTCAATGGTTAAATCGTAGCAAGCCGCATTCTTTAGCTTTAAAGTATCCTGACAGGAGAATGGATTCACAAATAAGTTTTTAAGTCATTGGTAGCAGCTAGAAGGCTTCCACAGATCCAATCAGAGCAGCTAGGGATGGATCCTGACTATATCAGTCTTTTTGGATTGCTAAATTCTTTGAAATGGCTAATAAAGGTGGAAAAAAACTGCCATTTCACATGAGCAGTTTCATCTCAGTATTAGTCTTCTGTTTTGGTTCCCATCTCCTTCCACATCTATCATCAGATTTTGGATTTGAAAGGAATGACCAGACAAGGTACGTCCAAATCTGCTGCTGCTGCTGGCTGGATGATCTATGTTTACACAGAGTGTCATGGAGCTGTTCTGGAATTGTAATCTTGAAAATAGAAAGGGAAATCTGTGTAGGAATGAAAAAGTAAAGTTCTCTTATAACCTTTGTAATTCTAAGCTGTGCTTTGTAAGCTTAGATCATGAGGGATGTTATTTATCTGTGCATGGCTTATCATGAATCTATTAAGGTTTGGCAGTTGAATCCCATCAACACCTACAATAGTACAAAGGAATACAGTATGGAACCATCATTATATCTTTACTAAGTACTTTAACTTTGATACTTTCAAGTTTCAAGTTTATTTTCCACTTTCCATATATATAAACAGTAACAGAGTCAATGAGTAATTTACTCAAATTATGATGAAATAACAATAAACAAAGTACAAAATATGCTATAATGGAAGTGGAGGAACCAGAAGTAAGTAGAGACTTTTCGAGTCTGGACCCTTAACAAACAAAAAGAACATTTCAAAAATCACATAAGTACAGAGAGAGTAAAGAGATAAGGAAAAACAGAGAAAAAATATAAACACTGAACAAATAACTGTTGGCTACAATTTGCTGACACTACATACCATCTCTATACACTTGGTTGAGTCATGGTTCCATTTAATACATAAATAAAGTCAAAAGGCAGAAACACAATTTTTTTACACAAGGGTTCTATGTTTAAACATAAGAGCAACTAAGTATGGCAGTTTTTTCTTTGCTATCATGAAAACTGACGCATTTCTCCTTCTGAATTAAACTGTGAATGGAGGGTTCCTGTTCATAAATGTCAAGCTAAACTTACCTAAGCAGTAAAACTCTCACCCACCACCCTTGCCCCACCTCAAACACACCCTACCCACCATTCTAGTTCTGCCAATCCGGGGCTGATGATCAAGTTGGTTGTGCCAGTTCAATGAAATATCATACATAACGTCATGTACGAGTGTTTGCTTTTTTTAAAAATGATCTGACTGTAATAATTTAGGTTCTTTGGCGAGAAAGTAAGTGAAAGCTACAAGTTGAGTTCAAACCATCTGCTGTTAGAATACTCAACATTTAAAGGTAGCATATAAGATAACTGCAAAACAATCTATTTCTTTATGCCACCAAACTTATATCAGAATAGTGCTGATAGTTGACTCTTTATTTTGTATCGGATAGCTCTTCTCGCGATTATTTGGTTACAGATATGACCAGTGGCGGAGCTAGGGGTATTGGTCAAGAGGGGCGAGAATGGTCTGTAGGGGCGCTTTCGACACTATCTAAACGGAGCGCCACCACTGGTTGGCGCGTAGCGTACAGAAAATTTTTGAGGAAAGATACTCCCTAGATCGCCGGAAATGACCCTTTCCGGGCCAGGCTAATTTGCAGATAAACGAAGAATAAATAGGTGTCATCGCCAAATTACACAAACAAAATGTGACAAATGTCAATAAGTAGATGACAGCGCAATAAAAAAGTCAATAATCTAGAATAAGTAAAAAGTGGTAAAGAGCTGAAAAGGGCGCCAGCAGTCCATTTGAGTCCATCAGGGGGGGCATCCGCCCCCCCCCCCCTGACTGTATGGACGATGGATATGACCTCATCACTGTCATTTGGACGTTCAACGTTCTAGGCTAGGCTTAGGCTTTTGCCTAGTGCGATAGCGGGCACATATTATTGCACATTGAAATGAAACTCCACTGCAATTGACACACTCTATGAGACATCCAACAAATGTGAACCAGGCCAGTAATGAAGTTATTATAAACAAGTCTGAAGAAATGACAAATACTTTGGCAATCGTAAAAGATTAATAAGTTACAAACTTACAATTATGTGCAATGATGAAACATTGCTAAGACTGAATGTTGCACAGTTTCAGAACAAGCGTATTACTGAGAAGCAAATGCATGAATCTAACTGGAGCAGATGCTTGCCAAGTTTTAACCTGTTATTAACCTGTTAATAGTTTGATTATTAGCAGCAGTCTAATCTTTGTAGCCACAGAGAAAAATGCAGCTTTATGCTTTTCATGTAAGAGATGTTCTCTCTTAAAAATTAAGTCCTCTCAAAGTCCTGGACAAATACCTTGCAAATCAGCTCTGCAAAATGATCCTCACTGACCAGAATGTGCATAGATATCAACAGACAGTGAACATACTTAAAGGGTGTGAAGACTCGCGCAAAAAGAAACGTCTAATGCCGGTAATTTGACTTAGTTTCGAATGAGGTGTAACAGAAATGTTAAACACCACCATCGATCCCAGAAAATACACACACAGCGTGCTACTGTCGGTAATTAGACACTAGTGTACAGTCAGTACATACAGCTGCGGTCAATACCCACAGCACAGTATACAAACGATACAGCGATGGACATCTCAGGTCCAGCTAAAGATAACAAGGTATTACGTTTCATTACTGTCTGCATTTTGTAGCAACACGAACAAAACGTCACTTGCAAGCAACGGAAAGTTAACTTTTTCAGATGGCCGCAAGCGGTTTGGGGCGAGTCTTCAATGCCTTTAAGTCTATTTATCACAGTCAAGCTTCACCTTGTGAATGGCTCTGTAGCTTACATTGATAAACCAACGTTACTTACCTTAATGTAATTCTTTGCTATACGTATATTCCAACCCAAAGAAGTAAGAACAGTATTCCAAATCCCATAAACAAACTGGCGACTAATGCGACAAGCAATTCTTTGTAAAAATCCCGAGTGTATTTATTTGCTGTAACTTCATATCTGGATGAATGGGTCAAGGAATTACTTTATACTATACAAGATTATTAGATCAATTATTAATACATAGTTTGATTGTAGACACACCATTTGTATTGATATTTTGTGGACCACTAAAGAGCAATGCTATCAATATAGTTTCTATAACCCTTTCATTTTCTGAGAATTGAACCTATATCCATCAATAGGCTTGAAAGAGCTACAGAAATATTACAAGCAATCAATGTTAACTTTAATGCTTAAAATCCATAACACACTTTCTCATAAGAGCATTACCCATTCTTCTTTCAGCAAACAATTTTCAGAACACTCAGAAACAGATCCATTTTCTTTTGTCCACACAGCATACTGTACTACAACGTATATAAGAGTAAGTAAAATGTTTACCTCCTTCTGCCCTTCTGCACTACTTAAACAAAGGTTAGGTAGATCCAATTCATTTTATTTATGATACAATGTTAATTCACTAATTAAAGCTTTACAGCATCAGACTGCAATCAAAATGAGTAAAACCATACTTTTATGTAAATAATACCAATTATGTACATATATATATATATTTCGAGTAGCATCATGTTTGATCTCTAGAGTAAGGCAAAATATGTTACCAACACAGAACTACAGTAGTATTGTTCGATACAGGTGACAAAAACGCCTACAGTGTAATCACGACCTTCCTTACCGGTTTCGAACCTCTGGACAGACAATGAGCGTCCATAGCCTAGTGGTTAGGGTGTCCGCACATTAAGTGGGAGGCCCGGGTTCGAATCCCGGTGGAGGCTGGAAGTTTTTCCACTGTTCTTGATTTTCCAACTCATTACGATTTCAAATATATATAAATATATATAAGAAAAGAGAACAAAGCAATGTGGATTGCAAAGGATACACTAAAAACCATGCCATGAAGAAGACCCCAATGGATAGCAGAACCAAGGTCAGGTGTGGGTAGATAGCCGGATTAACCGGGCTAACATACCTCGTCATACTCTCGATAGAGACAGACTGTGGAATGAAACAAAAGGAAATATTATTTGCAACACACATATATAACCAACATTTAAATAAGAAACAACATTTAAGATGATATGAATGTACTCAACTATTTTAAGTGTGAACGCATAATATCTATATGGAGTTTCCTTCAACGAAATTGTGTTGGTAATTAACATGAGCAATGTCAAACACAAAACAAAAACGGCATTGACTGAGGTTGATGACTAGATCTCCACGTTCTTGGCCTGAATAACCAACTTGGTGATGTTTCAGCTTTATCCACTGTGTGCTACCTTCAGTCAATACGATCATGATTTTCCTTGAAAGAACTTAAGCCCTCATCTTTAAAATATTTTATATTTTGCAATTTCCGAGTGAAAGTTTACCAAACACCTTACCATGGCTCGGAGCCCAACCCAAATTTGTAAGCTGGTATTTCCGCTGTAACTGACTTTTTCCACTAAAAATACCACATCGTTAATGCGAGGTCCATTATCCATTTGGTCGTATAAATGATTGTTTTGCCAAACTTATTTAAGAAAAGCAATGGATTATTCAAAATTATTCATAACTTCTTTGAGAATGATGTTTGATGAACCTTGCACTGTAATAGGCCTATATCATCAGCAGTCTATAAATTTTGGTGACCAGGTACAACAAACCATGGACAGCCAAATCTGCCCTAAAAATGTGACAATATTCATCAACAAAGATTATCCATTGAGGTTACATGGAATACTTTTGTAACACCTGGAAACAGAACACTGATAAAGACATACCACATACAGAGATTGTCCGACCTTTCTCTGTATCGAAAGGCTGTTATATATACATATTGTATGCAGCATTGTTACAAAAGCAGGGTTCTGTGTCCGGGAAGCAAGGTTTAAGCCAGGTACGCAAAGTCTTCAAACTGCAAACCTTATGTTTTTGAGAAACAAACCCGAAGTATACACACTCACAACTAGGCCTATGTCAAACATAACAAAACACATTATGAAAAGAACATCTTTCTTTTCTTTTCAAAAAAGCACAATTTCTTCTGAAAAAACCAAAATTCATTCAAATCATACAGATGATTGTTTGAATCATTGGTACAGAGCTAACAACATTTCCATTACAAAGATTTTCATGCTAAATTTCTAGTGATTTCATTGGCTAATAGTCCCTTATCCTTTGTCTGCAAACAATTTTTGCATTTTCAGTGCTCAAGAAACACAATGTAAGTTGCTTAACTGCAACTACTTGTAGAGATAGTGAAGTTTGTGGTATAGGCTATCATATGTGTGCACTCAAATATCATAACGTTCGGCCTTGTTGTCACATGTTTCGACACGTTAGGATGATTCACTTGAATTGTTTCCGAGACTATCACGTAATATTTGAATCATTGGTTTGATCAGGAAACGTTATGAGTTAAGACAACCTATGAATTTTGTGGGAAGCTAACATCTCTGATACTGACAAGGTAGCTCATCTCACAGTATGTTTCTTCTCTCTGCATTGAGAGTTGCTACAGTAATGTGTTTTACTTTTGACATTCTGGTCTGTTCATGTTACACACAGAAGAATATAATCAAAACGAAAATGGGAAACTGAAGAAGACATTATAAATGAATCTGAACAAACTACTTTTGATACAATATACAGAAAATTGTTGAACACCAGATATGAAGAAACTCCAGATACTGTTGGTTACTTCCTTCTCTTCTTTGCCTCAGCAAATATTGTGGCCGCGGCCTCGAAGTCGCGCAAATGAGGTCCCTACTGCGTGATGCGCTTTAATTTGGCAACGCAAGTTGTTAACAGACGAGCCCAAAACTTGGTAATCAACCGATTTTGAACAGAAAAGCCGCGTTCGCATGCAACTGACGTAATGGGTGATGCCAAAACTACTTCAGCAATTACAGCATAGTCTGGAAACGTGTCAGATACTTGGTAGAGCTTTTGACATGCAGCTTGTAGCCCAGGGAAATACCTGACTTGATGAAAGTCAGGTTGCATTCATTCTGTGTCGACGATAGGTGGGAGAGATAGTGGTAGTGGTGTGTTTGAATCACCCAACTGACTTGAAGGGTTGGTTACAGCTTCAGCCCAAACACATTGCATATTTTCTGCAGGTCATCTACACCATATTCCTGTAGTCCTGCAGCAGTAGTGGGTATGTTGGCAGGGTTCAGAATTGTGTCGATTGACTTCAGAAGCCCCATTAATGTTGGCTCAAATGTGTTTTCCAAATTAATACACAATTCTGTGATATACTGCACACTTTCACACTAGAAGAGCATTCTAGCAGATTGACAATCACTGACTTTCACCCTGTTGTAGCTACCGCTAGATTCAACCTGTGCATACACATCTTTCACTTTAGGCCCATTTTTGTTTTTGAAAGTACTGAGTACTGATATGGTGCTCGCTACCAGTGGCTGAATGCTTACGTTATCCACGTCTCCCTGACTGCAGGGACGCAAGTTTCTCTGAGCGGACACAAATATGTTTAAGACATTGCGTCCTGCGAACATAGCTTTTAAAATCGTAGTAACAATACTGTTTATGAATCACAACACTGGGAGTGTTGTGACCACTGCATGCTACAACCTTATTAACCAGCTAGTGTAGTTGAAACAACAGTTACTTCAGTCATTTTGAGCTTGGTTAAGTGATAGAATAAAAAGTTTAATTTTACATATCTGATCTCCATGCATGACAATGCCATTGTCTGTACCTTTATTGCATGGTCAATTAACACATTAACATGTGGTAATGAAGCATGTTCTGAAGAGATTCACTGTTCTCTGCACTTTGTTCTGGAGTTCAGTCCACATGTCATATTCATTCGGTGTGTCCCAAGTAAGTGATCGACTGATTCAAACTTTCCAATCACACAATCTACCAGTACAGTAAAGGCTTCATAATTGACACACCCCCATAATTGACGCACCTTCAAATTTTACTAGCAACGATACAGCAGGCCACCTAAACTTTTTGCAGTCAAGCAGAATTACATATTTCATGAGCTTGAATCCATTTCAGCTATTTGCTGACCAAACTGTGGTATTTTTTAAGCTTTTAACACCCTCCCCCCCAGTTTTGGATGTTTTCTCTGCATTTGGAAATCTTACACCCTAAAAATAACCAACAATACCTTAATAATGATAACACTACCTCTGGGACCTGACCTGTCTGAGCTTAGAGGCTCATAGCATAGCAAACAGCATCTAAAGTCAATGGATGTATACTAAGGCCAACACTACAGTTAGCTTATCGACGAATGTGTCAATTTATGGGTATGAAAGAACTTGACACGGCAGACATTTTGTGGTCAAATTCTGCTCAATTGTACGTTGCATAAGCATAGAACCTTAAATATTTTGAGATCAGAACATTTCTGAGGAACTACACATATGAAAAACACATACAGTTGAGTGATTTGGACTTTGCCTTGATAGATATCGTTGATCAAATTCTTAAGTGCGTCAATTATGAGCCCACCATGCTACCAATCATACACGAGACACAACAGTGCATGGCCCAGTTCCACTACAATTGAACACCGTATACATGAGCCTACGTGAACTTCGCTTATCATTAACACGTTAGGCTACGCAAGCTTATTTGCTACGTGTACATCGAGCAAGGCTTAAGAAATGAATGCATCCTTTCATTTCAATGCAAGACCTGGAAAACTCCATTTAAGTCTTTGCTCCAGGTTCTTCAAAGTCGAAGATTTGTTCGTCATCGAAAATCAAGATGTAAATGTTTCACAAAGGCAACATTTAGTTACGACTCACCATTTTGTGTTTTGTATAGCTGAGTTCCGAGGGAAGAGAGAGCGATACAGGAAATGTACGGAAGAGTATAAATCGCTTTTGAAATGTTAAATATGAGTGACGTATGTGCATCCGTAACTAGCTTCAGCTAACTTATTATTATATGGCGCCTAAATACGAGCGTCACTTACGGAGGGGGAAGGGTATAATTGTCGCTCTCTACCATTATATATTTTCGAAGTTTAATGTCGAATCTTCCTCGTTCTTTGTGTACATTTTATTTTCCTTTTAGTTTTATGCAAATAAGGAATAGTTCCTTACCTCACGAATTACTGTCACATTTTTTTGACGTTTTTTTGTGGAAAAAAAATGACTTTGCTTCTCTAATTTTCGACATTTGTTCTGGAAATGTCGATGGTATATCTTTTAAATTTCAAGTTTTATGTCACGGAAATTTCGATATTTTATCTAAACAATTTTCATTTGTCGATATCGACATAATAATTCTAAATAATGCTCGAAAGTAACTAAATGAGGTGATTGTTCATTTGTCGATAGTGCGGTGTTCAGCATCTATGACGCTTGAGTTAGGAGTATGGGTTATGTCATAGGCGTATGAGCCCAATTTGATTTTGGGGGCTGTAATGACTTGCCCGAAAAATAATAACCACAATTTTCAACATGTTAATGTGCATATCATATATATAGGCATGCATCGGTATTTACACCGCATGCCAATAACATGCCATGTTACCAGTGGCGGAGCGTCCATACAGTCAGGGGGGCGGATGCCCCCCCCCCCCTGGCGGACTCAAATGGACTGCTGGCGCCCTTTTCAGCTTTTTACTTATTAGCGATTATTGACTTTTTCGCGCTCTCATCTACCTATTGCCATTTGTCACATTTTGTTGGCGATGAAGCAAGGCAAGGCCATGAAAGGGTGATTTCCTGCGATCTAGGGAGTATCTTTACTCAAACTTTTTTGTATGCTCCGCGCCAACCTGTGGTGGCGCTCCGCTTAGATAGTGTCGAAAGCGCCCCTACAGACCATTCTCGCCCCCCCCCCCTGACCGATACCCTAGCTCCGCCACTGCATATGTTACCCTTCCATATTGGTTATAATTAATGGGGAAGTCGTTACAATAATAATGAAAATAATAATATCAGCTTAACCATTGAAAAACACATTGCAAATTATTTTTGGTTGGGGGGCTGCAGCCCCCCAGCCCCCCGCCTCCTACGCCTATGGGTTATATGTAATTCGAGACCTCCTGTTGGGACGCAGATTCTCGTTGGCCAAGGTGCCAACACGAAAACTCTAAAACAGTAGGAGGTGAGAGAAGACGTACATGGTACTGGACCGGTTAATCCTTTGATTATTGCTATGGGATGTTTGATCCGTATGGGGTTGCACGTGGTCAAATAAAAGGATATTGTCCAATGTAGCAGTTGCTTCGGCAAACTTGCGTTGGGTTGTAACTTTGCATGGAAAATGATAATCCGTTATATCAGGGTCAACCTTCACAAATATGATCGGCCATGTACACAATGCTTCTTGAGGGTATGCGTGTGAAAATATGGTGATGGCGCACTTTTACAATTAGTGTGTAAGTTTCGAAGGTAAACAAACATCACTCAGTTCAAGACTACAAGGTGATCAAGTCGCTCTCTGAAAATTGGTAAAATATGCGCACTTTAAATATTAGGCATCGCATAGGGATTTACAGTTTCGTGAACGGCGATGTCCAGTAACCGTTGTCAAATTTCACAACAAACAGAATAAAACGCTCATAGAGTTACTGTTGGTGCATTCAGTAAGCCAAATTTTTCTTAAAAACTAACCAACAGGTTAACTAACAAATAACGGCAGTATGAAATTTCCAGCTCATTAGCCCTGCTAGGCCTACGACTATGAAAGTATGAATAGCCTATGAGTATGACCTAACTTAGTTTTAGGCCATAAATGTTACTCAGTCCCCTGCAGTAGACCAGTGATTTAAGCATACGTTAAGCCCGCATATTATTAGGCTACATTATATTCCTTAATTTTACAAGCTAAGGCCCTCATTCACTTTTTATATTGACCATTGTAGCAACATTAAATTGGGGCTAGGATCAGATTCAGAGGCTACAGCACACAGGCTCTGCATGCCAATAACATTTACACCCAGCCACCAGATGAAAATATCTATTATTAAGGGTAGGGTTTTACTATCTTACAGGGACTACCTTAGAGTAGACTACTTGACAGATTGAAAGCCATAATAAGTGCTTCACAATGGTCATATTGCATCTAAATTACTTCTAAAATGCTACTTGCATGCTATAGGGATATCCAAAAGCCCAACTTAGTCATATCTTAGCTGTCAATGCTTGTCATAATTGGGCCTGGGCTTGTAAGCCTGATGTTAGAGCCCTAGTGGGAGAGTGTATAATTTCAGTGAAATTTTTGACTTTTCATACACAAGCAGTCTTAGCAGTGCATGATCGTTGTGTGGCATTATCATGTAGGCATACTATTTTAATTTAATGCAAGAAGTTACTGGAATTGTCCTCCTTGAAAGTCATTATATATTATAATTTAAGTGTTAATCAATATCTTTAAAAGGTGAAGGGATTGTGCAGTGGTTATAGTCTTAATTAGATCTTCCAACCTACCATAATTTTGGGGCTAAATTCCGACAAACAGCAAAATACACTTGACTATGCAAATTTATTTTACAAAAGTGACAATTTTGGCTAATATTTACCTCACCCATTAATATTCATTGATTAGAATAAAAATGTCATGTTACATCAATCAGGCCAAGTCATCAAGCTTTTAAGTTTAATTTGAATTAAAATCTTTTTCAGTACGAAACATTCTAATTATCTAAATTTGTTAAATCCTAAACCACATGTCTGTGATTTTTGAACTGTACCTTATAATTCTAATTTCTAGTGCATTAAACAGGCATAGAATAATACATAAATACAAACAGATTAAAAACTATATGCAAATTTCATTTTCCAGGTAAGGGTGAATGCCTGCGCACATTTATTGCTTTGCAATCAAACTGATCGAATATTTCAGAAGAGCATGATCTAATGTTCTCAGACTAAGCATACTGTAACCTATGGCTATGTTCAGCTAAAGCACCAGTGGCCATAATTATCAACAATTCTTTATTAACTGGAAAGTTTCTCAGCTTTTTACAGTACAGAAGTACAGAATATTATTTCATTTATTCTGTGCATGTTTTAAATGTGTAACCGGTCAAGCACCCAATGTTTTAATCATTGGTTACCTAAGAGTTAGGGAATTATCTGGGTACAGTCTCAGGTCGTCCTCTTGTTCTTCTTCCTCTGTTTTGCCTTAAGCTAACAGTTTACTGTTTGGGGATAGAGCTTTTTCAGTTGTTGGGCCACCACAATGGAATTTACTACCAGCTAAGGTTAAAAACACTGATAGTTTCGGAGTGTTTTAAAAGAAGTTAAAGAGGATGGAGATAAGCTTTGTCCTTCTCCAGTTTATTCCCTACCCCCTTCCCTTAATCTTCTCTTTGTCCCTCCACTGTTTATCTCCTATTTCTCCTCTTCCCCTGTTGGTTTCTTTCTTCTCTCCATCCCTTGTCTACTAATCCCCTTACATCTATCTCTTTGTGTTCACCATGCTCATTAACATGTCTGTATTCTGTGCGTGTTTTTTTCCCTTCTGTTACTGTTACTTGTCATTTAACCTCTGAAGAAGATCCTGCTAGGATCGAAACGTCAGGCCTACTAATACTCTTACACAAATAATTTTTTGGAATAACAATTAATGACAATAATCATAATATAAACCAACCAACCAGACAAACAAACACTATTAAATTATATTTTAAAGATCGGTTGCTGCTGCCGTAACTGAACAGTTAAACCATAACTTGCAGTTCATAGACTTTACAACACTCTTTTCCTGTCTTTACTGGTATTTTCTTCAAGAATCATGTATTATGCCTGAACTCTACCTGATGTGTGACAGTGTGTTGAATTAATTACACTGAATTATTATAGCATCTTTCAGGTTATTTCAAAGTTCTAAAACCTGTTTGGTGACAAACAGAAATTTTCCTCATCATTTCCACTTTCACCTCTACTGGAAAATAATTCTTAAAGTGCTATATATGCTCTTATATTTGATTTCAAGGACATTTTGATGCTACTTACATTCGATACTGAAATCTCATACCAATGTAGGTCATAATGCTTCAGTAGTCAATTTTCGTTTCGTTCAAATAATGTTTGAAGCAGAAGTCCAATGTTTTTTAAGAATTCCCAATTCCTCTTAAATGTGTAAACTGTTGTAAACATGAAAGGTAACTGAACAAGGAATCATTCCAGTTAATTCATAAATCACTCACTCAGTATAAACCTTCATTTTAGTAAAACAATTAAGATGGGAGGCTTGTTTTGGTCGCCTGCAATGTTCTCGTTTGAGAAATAATTCCGTAGGTTTGGTGAAATTGCCGACCAAACTACAGGAAGTTGCTTTAAAGAATGATGATAGACATGTTGACAAGATACAGGAAGTATTTCAAAATGATTAATCTGTTACACACAGATGTTTAATTCGTTAGGTCTAAACAGGGCGTTTGAATATAGATGCAAATTCTGTTCAAATGTATATTCAATGTGTGTCACGTAGAGGGTGTGTTGATAAATGATGTAAGCAAAAGAGCCAGTGAGTGGCTTTGTCGGCTTGGAATTCACTATAAAATCCACACTGATTAAACAAACAGTAATATGCCAAGAAATCTTAGAAAGAGACAAGGAAAATTAATTTGAAAGCAATATGGAAGAACCAATTGATTTCTTGTTGAAGGAATCCATTGTTATTTCAATCAAATATGATTGTCTGCAATAGTCTGTATATTTATTGATTTTTTCTTCCTAATAGCTCTCTGTGATATGCATCGTTTTTTTTATTGGATAACATTTTGTTCCAAACTGGTATTTTAGGAGTCTGAGGGATTTGGCTGTTATATGAAAATTTGCAAAATTGAGCTGAACTAACAGATAAATTTCAGTAATATTACTAAGTTTTTTAAATTTTATGTAATTTTGTTGTTGTTAATATACAGAGAACTAGTATTAATGTCCTTAAAGGGTGTGAAGACTCGTGCAAAAAGAAACGCCTTATGCCGGTAATCTGACCTAGTTTCAAGTGAGGTGTAACAGAAGTGTTGGATACCACCATCGATCCCAAAAAATACACACACAGCTTGCTTCCTTCGGTAATTAGACATAGTGTACAGTCAGTTCATACAGCTACGGTCAATACCCACAGTGTACAAACGATACAGCGATGGACATCTCAGGTCCAGCTAAAGATAACAAGGTATCACGTTTCATTACTGTCTGCATTTTGTAGCGACAAGCAGAAAACTTCACTTGCAAGCAACAGAAAGTTAACTTTTTCAGAGTGCGGCACGCGGTTTGGGGCGAGTCTTCAATGCCTTTAAGTCATGAGTCACTTCATTCCACTGTCAAGTCATTACCAGTGATTGTCCTGACCCGAGCCTCTGTATCATTTCTACAAGGAAAAAAAAAACTTCACAATCTGTTTTGCATATCACTTTATTTGAAATGTTCTTGACTGGAGTCATGACTCCTTAAAACACTGTAGTAGGGCTCACTGATATACTTTCTTTTAGTTTCATTATTTTATTGGTGAGAATGACTAGAGGTAAACTAGGGCTTAATAATAATAAATGAGACTTATATAGTGCCAAATCAGTAGACAAAAGTCACTGCTCAAGGTGCTTTACAAAGAAAGCAGTTTAATTAAGGCTCCTGTGGAAGACTACAATGTGTTCTAAGATATAAGCTATACTGGGCTTAGAAATGAAACAGGGACAGGTGGGGAGTTGTTTCATTGCACTCATGGAACTAGAATGAAAATGGAAAGTTTGTTGGTTGTCAGTGGTGATTTGGTGGGAGTTGCTGTTCATCATAATTTTACTTGAAGGGCGATTGGTCAGTGTGTGGGTGGGGGGGGGCAGGGGGGGGTTAAGGGAAGACAGTACGGAAGTGGTTATACCAGTTGTTCTTGTTTTAAGTTGTTTGGTAAACAAAAATTGCCCTCTTCAGACAATATCAAATGAGAAACATCCGGTTTTCAGAGTTAGAAAATTTGAACATATTTTCAACCGGGTTTGTTGTTGTAAAGGGACACATTGGTTTGATTAGTGAAATTGTTTATTTTAAATTTTTTCTCCTCGATGGAAACCATTTATCGATTTGTTTCTCCACACACAGAGTTCTTTAACATGAAATGGCTCATGGAGATGATAACCTAGACCAGGATGTTTCTCTGGCCTTCACTCAAGAAATAGCCCGGGCGGCTGTGGCTAGCCTTCATCCACTACAAGAAGACTTGGCCGAGTGGCTTACAAGATTATTAGGTACTGTAAGGGTAAAAATCATTCACTTAAAGAATGGCAGAATGTTAGTCTTGATATGTTATGAAAATTTAAAAATGTACCTGTGCTAGTAATTTTTGAGTAGCTATTCCAGTTTTCCAGATATTCACCATTAAAATGTGCTCAATATTTGGAATGCTTCTTTAAGAATGTTAATCCATTGTATGTATGTATGTATGTATGTATTTTAGATCCTCCTGCAAGCAGGAACTCGCGAAGAAGCCTCATTGGCTTATCAAAGCCGTAAGCTGACCGAAGTCAGTCTCTTAGATTCATATTTAACGTCCATGATTATGAATTGTCAACAACTCTGTAACTGGACGACATACATTAATCATGGAGTGACTCGAACTCGGGACCTTATGATTGAAAGGCACCGGCGTTAACCACTGAGCTAACACTCCTGAAATTCTGATGTTAAAATTTTTTAAAAATTCTGTTGTTAAAAAAATGTTAAATTCTAATGACTCAACTAAACCATATTCTTTTAACTTTATAACAGAGCATCATTTGGATAACATTCAACACTATTTGTCATCTATAAACACATGTGTCATATGAGACCGTAAAAGTCTTCAGTTTTATGTTGCATCTGAGTTATTGATCTAATGGTCTGTGTATCAGACTGCAAGGTCCAGTCACTTTATCTGATGAACCTCAACCGTTTGAAGATTAAATTTTACTTCAGAAATACCACCTGGTCTGGACTGTTAAAAAGTGGTCTGTTATGGTTTACAGCGTATCAAAATCAATTTTGTGCCTCCAGTCATCCTTTAACAAATTTTTTAAATTACATAACTGTAAACATTAGGCCTGAGAGGGTACCCGACCGAACATTCGGGTACCTGAATCGTAAACGCACAATACGGGTACCCGTTTTCGGGGGGGGGGTGGGGGGAAATCGCGTAACTACTTCATGAGTGCTTTTATGATTTCAATAATTCCGTAGGTGTATGTTTTGATTTAAGCAAGACACGCAAATACGGAAGATTTATTTCATGAAATAACTTTCTTGAAGTGTAGATGGTTGATTTAAGTACTTACTATTTCAAGTTTTAGCCATTCTTAATGATTCTTTTTCGTGTGTGGATAAAATCATGCGACCAAAAACGAAAATATTATACCGGTGAAAACTACTCAAAATTGAAACCTTCAATCCATCACAACAGCAACAGTGTACGTAAAATACTACATTCAATCTTCAAAACATAGCATATCCAAAAATTGTCAATTTCCAACTAACTTGAAAGTTGTAAACAAGGCTACGCAAAGTGTGTTTTTTTTTGGCAAACTGATGGTTAGGCAAGATTTTCCCATGGACATAGTGTGGTGTTAGGCTACCATGTGGTCTAAGATAGCAGCAATAATGAAAGTATTCCATGGATATTTCAGTTCCAGCTATTAACTGCGTCACAATTTGAGGGAATAAACAGATGGTTAGGCTAGATTTCATGTTGAATTTTTGTGATTTAAGGCAACCACGTGGTCCGAGATTTGTGGGGAATTTATGCAAACAAAGTTTCTTGAGTGCATGTGTCTTTGTTTTCATTAAGCAGTTAGCTCTGGTAGTCCAAAGCAAGTGCTTTCCTCTCATAGTTGTAGCTACTGTATACGTTTGTGCATGCGTTAATATTGAAATTCTCAAACTTCATATATTTCATAGAAAGAAATTTACGGGATGTTAAGATGGATTATAGATGTGATAACAAAACAAAAATAATCACAAGTGGCTTTTTACTAAATTTTTATTCCAATCAAGATTGTTTAGCAATGAATTGCTACACGGTCACAGCCGTAATGTCTGTTTAATTCAAGTTGAGAGCTGAAATTTACTACCGGAAATCCCGTCTTGGTAACTCTTGACATACAGGATTTGAAATCAAATTGCGGGAATCGCGCAATCCCTCAATCCCGTGGCTAATGCGCACCCTGGATCGTATAAAGAAACAGTCCGAAATAATTTTTTGCAAGGATTTTCTTTACTTCATGTGCATTTGCATGATTTATAATACAATTTATAATACATCAAAACATGAAATTCAGTTGTTCATAAAAACAGGAGTATCGCTTGAAAGCATATATTAAGGTTAACCGATGCAAAGTTGTGCTTAAGAATTCTACTGGGCTGAAATGAAGTTTCTGGTAGTTTCTTGAATTACCTCACACATCAGTGAACTGTACCTGTAGCTTTTGAGAGAAGCCCAATAATATGTGCTGATAATAAACAAACAATGATACTATTACTGGTCTTACGTTAGGTATGGCAAACATAATGATTCTTTGATTGACCATTGTTAACGGATAAACAAACAATGATACTGGTCTTACAATTAGGTATGGCAATCATGGGGACTATTTGATTGACCAAATGTTGTTAACCAACTAAAACCATGTTCTTAATGTCTACTGGCAGAAAAATGACATGTTTTCTACTGACAATATCAAAATCCAGCACAAATTTCAAGGCCTACATCCTTTTATCAACTTTTTAGAACAATATGACTCAAGACAGAGTTTTACTTTTCAACAAAACCTTTCATGTTCTGTAGTAGAAGGCTCTTGTACAGAGCACAGCTGTTGATATTCAAGTATTCAGCAAAGTTAATTGAAATGAAAATTCTGTGATTCAAATTAGAACATTTTTTCTAGCTAGTTTGTTTTGTTTTGATTTTCACAGGTGTTCGGATAACAAATGATAATTTCATCGATTCTCTCTCCAACGGTGTCCTGCTCTGTAAACTAGCGCAGCTGATTCAGGGGAAGGTCGCAGAGCGTTGCGGTGCTGGAAAAAATAACAATGTAAGAATCATTCTAACATTTGCATGACTTAATTTATCGATGTCCAGCTGTGATGGTTATACATTTTTTTATTTTTGTGGGGGAGGGGGGGGGGTGGGGGAGGTGTTGCAATTAAGTGGTATGGCTGATTCTTATTTGATTCCTTGCTGGAAGCAAAAGGAATCTATGAGATTGGTGATGTTGTGTGTGTATGTGATATCCTTTGGCTTGTAAACATGATAACTCACAAGTACATGATGGATTAACTGCATTAACTTTACACTTAGTGTGTAGATTCACCTTACCTAAGTAGGAATGCTATTGTTTTTTTTGAACTCAATGGTCATTGAAGGTCCGCAGAGTTTAAACTGTTGGGACCTTTTGAGCCCAAAACTGAAACTATAAAGTTTGATTAACTTTTTACTCGTTAGTTAGATCAACATTAATTAGTGAATACAAGAATTTGTGTCATAGTCTGTGACGATCAATGGTGATTTGTGGTCAACAGAAATCAAAGTATGAAAACCCAAATAGGTCTAAAGTAAATCACAAATGAATACATATTCTTACAGTAGCTCACTTAAAGTAAGTATAGTGGCCAACACTTAGAAATCAAGTTTGCAATGTTGCTTTTGAACTCATATAACATGTTGCAAGGAATCACTCCATCATCAATTGGCTTGCTGTTTTTTTTTAGGTGGTTGAGCAGGTTGTGATTACGTGCTTATGTGATTACATGCTTATGTGATTACATAATTATGTGATTACATAGTTATGGTGTTAGTTGTTTAGTTATATGAGAGTTTCATATTTCAACTCATGTAGCACATGTATGTCCGTAAAAACCTTTTTTTGTCAACAATGCTCAGGTTCGGTGTTTCAATGGTAGATGATCCTATAAGTTCAGACAGTTTTTAAAACATAATCTAAAAAGAACAAAATCTAAGTGGGTATATTTAATTTCACAGAGCTTTACAGGTCAATCTTAGCCTAATAGCATGTACCTTGAAACTATATTGTGTTAACTTGACCATCATCTTGTGGGACTAATTTGAAAATCATATTTAAACGAAATGTAAGAAAAAATGGTAAAATGTAAGAAATGAATGCGTGTAAAGTGTGCCAAAACTTTTCCACTATACATTGTACTATGTGAATTATTGTAAAGATCCCAAATAATATGTCTGTAGCTAAGTTTTAGTGCCAAATAAATTTCAGAAACGGAGGCCTGGAATCACTCGACTGTTGTTTCCTTGGTTTCCATAAGAAACAACAGAGCAAAGTAACAGAGAGTAGGAAATTTGTGAGGCAAACAATTGTAATATGAGATTCCTAGGAACAAAAAAATTAAATGACTTGCTACTTAAGCTAAATGATCTTCATCATCAAATTTACTCTTAGTTAGATTGTAGTTTTCCCAATTATGTGTGAATGCACCTGTGGCTTAACCAAAATTACAACCTATTGTAAATAATACCTATAGGTTTAAAAATGGGTGTTGGTCTTTATTTATTTGCCAAATTTTCAGCTTTTTTGCTTTTATAAACCTACCCAAATATTTCTCACCTACCATGTTTTCTGTCACTAAATTTGACAATAAAGCGTGGTGTTGGTAACATTTTCATTGAAAAGTAACTCTTTTCTGGGGTTTACAGTATGTACTTTGACAAACAATACTGCAGACTACCATCATCTTTAGTGTTTCACTCTTTTTTATTGTGTGTGCAGAGATAAAGCAACAATTCAAACAAGGACAGCTGTGAAAAACCATTCTACGTCATTATCTATAAAAATGTGAATATCGTTGCGAGCAAGTATGAAATGCGTCACTGTTTTGACGATTGTACTATGTGACCTTTGTAACATGTTTTCTGCCGTGTCTCTGCACCTGAATATTATTACCTGTGATCATGTTCTTGGCTCGATACAGAATTTACCAACAAAGAAGATTCGATTCCATGAAAGAGCCCCGGCTGAGTCTTTCATCGCCAGAGATAATGTAGCAACGTTCCTATCGTGGTGCAGAGAGTTTGGGCTGGCAGATACCTGCTTGTTTGAAACCGATGATCTAGGTAAGATATGCTAGGAAATAGTTTACCACAAAACTACCGCTTGTGGCAAACTTGCAGAAGGACACATAGAAACCAATCAAATCCTATGAGTGGTTTCTATTCGGTCCAGATGGTCTTTCATTGTAGCTTCAACCAAACCTTAGACATTTTTAGTAGAAGGTTTAACTAGTACAGGCCATTGGTGTGTGGATTCATAACATTGAGTACACTGCCCCTATTGTTTTTGGTGGGGGTGTGTATAGCCACGTACAGTAGACTGACCTGTGTTTAATATGCCATAGTGGTATTGTAACAGCTAGTTCTGGAGTTAACAAGCAGAAGTCTAGTGCATTGAAGGCATCGAAACCTCAATGCATTTTGCATTCTAGATAGTAGAAGGTTTAACTAGTACAGGCCATGAATCCTTTCAGTCAAGTGCCTTGCCCAAGGAAACGATGTAATTATCTGGCCAGGACTGGAACTCCAACCGGTCAAACAGGACTTGAACCTTTAACCGGCATTAGATCAGAGTCCATATCATTTACCATTTGACCACAACACTGCAGGATTGTGTAACCACATGGGGACCTGTAAGGTAAGCTGTAATGATAGTTCATGCGTGCACCCACTTTTTGGCTGCACCTAATGGTAAGTGCCCCACCGTAGTGCACTGGGAAGGATTGTTTGAATTGTGCGTTCTTTATGGTGTGTGGGTGTGCCTCGTTATCAACGGCCAGGTGTGAAAAGAGTCTTTATACAAGACTATAAACATAACATGCTGGTGTATCTTGAAACAAACACCTAATGATTGGTGGGGCTCTAACAGCTGACATTAATTTAACCTGTTGGCCTGATGTTTCGATCCTAGCAGGATCTTCTTCAATGGCTAAATGACAAGTAACAGTAACAGAAGGGACAAAAACACGCACAGAATACAGACAGGTTAATGAGCATGGTGAACACAAAGAGATAGATGTAGGACCAGGAACACCCTTTTAACTGTATCTACTGTTATATGTTATAGTCTTACAGAAAGGACCAAAGAATGTTTTAGTCTGTGTATATGAGTTAGCGAGGATGGGATGTAAATACGGCATCGAACCTCCGGCCCTCCTGAAACTTGAAAAGGAGATCGAGAGAGAAGAGAAGAACCCAAGACCACCTTCGGGCAAAAGTAAGAAGACCATCGGAAAGCTGGACAAAGAGGTAACTTACCCGGTGGAAACATTATTCAGTAAACATTGGAGCATCTATACCTCATTTAAGGAGTGTTAGCTCAGTGGTTAATGCCGGTGCCTTTCAATCATAAGGTCCCCAGTTCGAGTCACTCCAAGATTAACGTATGTCGTCCAGTTACAGAGTTGTTGACAATTGACAATTCATAATCATGGACGTTAAATATGAATCTAAGAGACTGACTTCGGTCAGCTTGTGGCTTTGATAAGCCAATGAGGCTTCTTTGCGAGTTCCTGCTTGCAGGAGGATGTAAAATACATACATACATGCATACATACACACATACATACACACATACACCCATACATACATACATAATTACTGCATATGAGTCATCCCTACAGTCAAGCACACATTCCCTAAATCTATATTATCACTGGAAGCAAAACTATTTTTGACATTGTGTAAGTGGGCTAATTTGCCATTGTGAAGTACCTAGCCTGCCCCACTGTAAGATTTAATTGTTTTTTTTTATCGTCAGTCTGTGAGTGGGCTAATCTACCATTGTTAAAGAACTAGCCTAGGCCTGCCCCAATGTAAGGTTAAACAATTGTTATTGTCGGTCTTTGAGCAGGCTTAATAGTTCCCATTGATTGCTTCCTTTGATGGAGATGAACAAGGTGATGCTTTTAAGGAACAGTACATTTAAATGGGTGAAAAGTTGGAAATGCACCAGGTTTCCACTAATTATCAATCTGGTATTAAGTAGTATTGGAAAATTGGCAACAATCAATACATTTGTAACATCTTTTATTAGTAGTAAATCTGGTACACAGAAATATAGTATGTTGAGTGCTTTTGTATTTAAAACAAAATTCATATAGCTGAAGGCTGCTCCCCAAAGTGTGAATGTAACTTTATCACCTGTGGAGTTGTAAAATTTGGTAATCGCTTTGCAACTGTTGATTTCAGCTATTGCTAGATTTGTTTTGAAGATGGATCTTTTATACACAGGTTAGCTCAATGAAACAGACTTTCCTGAGTAAACATGTTTTATGATTCTATATGCAAAATAAATGCTAGGGGATTCATGCACTGTAGGCTTTGTAATGATGAAATCACATGATTGATTATTTTTGGTTACTTGCTATAGAATTGGCTTGGGTGTGTGTGTGTTTGTACAAATTTGTGTGTGTGTATGTGACGCCCTAGTTGTAAACACGATATCTCAAGATAGGTAACCTCTGCAGTTCTCATATTTGGCATGTGGCTTTTAATTATTCCCATAATTAGTACAAGAACCTCATTGTTTTAGGTGGAGGTCAAAGGTCATTTGGGGTCAGCAGAGGGCAAAATGTGAACACCTCCAGAAACTGTACACAATTTGGTGTAGTTCAGAATGCATTTAAGGTCAGCATTAGTCAAAACTTGATATCCTTGTAAACACGATTTTTCGAGATAGGAAACTTCAGTTGCTCTCATATTTTGCATGTGGCCGCCCTATAATGAGCACAAGAACCCTATTGTTTGGGGTAGAGGTCAAAGTTCATTTGCAGTCATCGAAGGTAACACTCTGTAAAAACTTATCAACACAAACCTTGTAAATACGATATCCCAAGATAGGTATTTCACAAAGCTCATATTTGGCATGTGTCTTTCTTATAGTGAGTATAAGAATCCTATTATTTTTGGTGGAGGTCAAAGGTCATTTGGGGTCAGCAGAGGTCCAGATGTCACAGTATCAAATGGTTCTTATCGGGTTAACTATTACAAATACAAATTCAGCTCTTTGTTGTTAGAGTAAGCATACAAAATAAATTACCAACAACAAACAATGTCCCTCTGTCTTTCTTTCATCATTGTGGTACCATGTCATATATGGTTCCCAGTCATCAAACCATGTAAGCACTGACTCTGTTTAGATTTATACTGCTCTCCATCTGCATTATTAACTTCAGCCAGGGTTAGCACTACATATGAATGTATTTAAAGGCATTGAAGACTCGGCCCAAACCGCGATACGCCTTGTGAAAAGTTAACTTTCGGTTGCTTGCAAGTGAGTTGTGTTCTTATTGCTACAACAAAATGCAGACAGTAATGAAACGTGATACCTTTTTATCTTTTATCTAGACCTGAGATCAGGGAGTTCCATAACAACTCCCTACTGAGATGTTCATACTATTATGTACACTGTGTTGTGGGTATTGACCATAGCTGCATGTGGTAACTGTACACTAGTGTCTAATTACCGATGGTAGCAAGCTGTGTGTGTATTTTCTGGTATCAATGGTGGTGTCTAACACTGCTATTACACCTCAGTCGAAACTAGGTCAGATTACAGGCATGAGACATTTCTTTATGCGTGAGTCTTCACACCCTTTAAAGGCAGTAACTGCTGGTTTACTACTAGTTTTCCTATTCCCACAGGTCCAGTGTATCGCCAAGGTCTGTAAGGTTGATGTTCACAGGGTATCTGAAGGGCGATATAATATACTTGGAAAGCTAGTCTTTGTGCGGGTAAGTCAGCTAATTAGCTCTTTAATTAACATAAATCCCTGTTTAAACAGAGGGCAGTATTTAGCAATGTTATCTGTTGTATACATGTACCGTATTTCTGTTATGACCCAATCTGCAGACTGAATAGAGAATAATATGTAACATTTTTGCATAGCAATTTTTTAGGTTCAAGCATACATTTGTTTACTGAAATACAAGAGGGATCTTATGTGTAACAAAATACACTCTACATCTGCATCTGTGCAACAATTTGATCAGTTGGTAATAGCATTGTGCTATGTGCCACCGAGTAGCTCATTCCCTGGTCATGTCGTTTTATTGACAAGATGTGCACATTTAATAGTTTGTTTTTAACTTGAATTTAATGTGTCTGACAACATGAGAGATGAGTTATTGTTGGCATTTTTAATCATAAAACAATGCATGTAATTAGCTGGATAGTTCTAGGTTTCATTTCAGTAATGATGCAAATATACAAAACATTGAAAGAAATGAAAATGACTGATTTGCTTTGCCCATGGGATTAACAATCTATGTGAATCTAGTATGGAAAAGTAGAGAAGTTATTATATTGTTAGAATGAATGGATCGTTATCATATTGTGACCCTTGGAGGTGCCCATGGGATTAACAATCTATGTGAAACTAGTATGGAAATGTAGAGGAGTTATGATATTATTAGAAATGAAATGGATCGTTATCATATTGTGACCTTTGAAGGAAACCTTATTGACTGGATTAGCAACAGCAGCTGATTGAATCATACAGATAGTTAAGTACTCTAGTCTAAGGACACCTCATGTGTAAAGAAAGGTCCATGGATAGATGTAGTGTCCCTGATTCATGTAGTACTAGTATTACACACAGTAACATAATTGTTGTAGCAACTACCCAGCATGTTCATACAGGAACAGGAAGTTAACCAAGGAAAGAAGGATCATGTGACACCCGAGTTTTTAACATTTTAATCGGGTCCTTTCTAATAGGAACTGGTAATGTGGAAAAACACGATATGACTTTATCACAAATTGATCATCGTCATCTACTCATTTTGTCAATAATTTTCAATTGATGCAGTAAGTCCAAAGAGAGAGATTTAAGACTAGTTGATTAATAACAATCCAGTGTTGTGATAAAATGTTGATATTGACGGAAATGGTAGACCAAACACAGCTCCTGCTGCTTTTAGATGGTGGTTTTTAACATTGTAATATAGTGCAGATTTATATTCAATAAGAACCAGGAGTCTTTGGTCAAACAATTTTTGTTCATTGTTGTAAGTGGCTGTTTGACCAGGTTTAGGTTTCAAACTTTGCAAAAGGCAAAAGGAATCTATGCGATAGCATGTGTGTGCATGTCTGTGCGTGCGTACTTGCATTTGTTTTGCTATCTGACAGAGGACTTGAACAAAAGAATTTCAGGTCCTCGGTTGTGATTTCTAAAGAATCACCACGTCCTTGGAAGAATTCTATTGTATGGGGTATTGTTAAGGTTAGGGTACATGGATTTGAGCAATGGAAAATACAATGGGGTCCTCGGTCTGAATGTAATACAAACATGTATGTGTGTGTGTGTATGTGACATTTGCTTGTAAACACGGTGACTCACAAAATTCATAGTGGATTAATTTCATACTTGGTACGTGAATCCGTCTTATTGAATACAAGAAGCCTATTGTTTTCTGTGAAGGTCAATGGTCAAAGCCTGAAAACTTTGTGAACACTATAACTTCAAAATGCACATCTTTGTTGAACCTCATAGATGGTATGGAGATTTAGCTTGTGAGTACAAAAACCCTACTGAAATTGGTGTGTCAAGTGGAGGTCAAAGGTCATTTGCGGTCAACAGTTAAGTGAAAGTCTGAAAATGTTGTAAACCAGATAACACAAGAAGTATATCTTTCTTGAACATCATACTTAGTATGTAGATCAGCTTGGTGAGTGCAAGAACCCTATGGAATTTGGTAGAGGTCAAATGTCACATGAGGTCCACAGGCACAAAGTCTGAAACCCTTTTAAAAATGATAAATTAAAACTTAACAATTAATCTGTGAATTCTCCTTTGCTACATGATTTTATTTTGGTGAACATAGTTTGGTAAAATTCAGTTCAGTGTAGTTATGTGAAGGGCCTCTATAGGTCTTCAACGAAACATATCTGGCATCCAGGTAATGAAATATGCTTCTTGCTTTAATCATGCTCTTAAACCTCCTATCAGTTTGCAGCCACTGAGCTTCAAGGAGTCAATATGTTCTCTCAAATGGGCACAAACTGGCTCAAGGGGTCAAAAGGTTGTATTAAATGATGAAAAACTTGGCCAATTTCTCAAAAATATTTAACAGTGTACAAACAATCTCATGTAACTCTCAGCAATTATAAAAGGGTTTTGCTAGCTCAAAATTGGGAAAGTGTATCAATATTTCACATAGGAAGACAGTTCTTCCTGGATATTGAAACAGTTTGGTTTAAAATTCTATACTGTAAAATCCTTATGGTTGATGCCCACAAGGGATTGCTACAAATCTTTTCTGGTTGTCACTTAATTCTTGGACATATTTAAACCACTTACATTAGTCAGATAGTTATTTTGAATTTTGAGCAAACTGTATGGCTAGGAATCACTAAGCTAACTGGCTTTCTTGTTAAATGTTAATATCAACACAATGACGTATTTGATCTTTCTCTTGGGGTAAAGTTGATCTGTTATTGTCAGAATTCATCATGCACTGCCGTACTAATATTAAGAGGTAAAGAGCCTTAAAAAAAAAAGTTTGAAAGGAAATAAATCTCATCATGTTTGGAAATGCAAGATTGTTTCTTAAATTTGACTCCTCCTCCTCGTTTAGATGTTACGTGGTAGACATGTCATGGTAAGAGTCGGAGGTGGTTGGGACACCCTAGAACACTACCTGATACGACATGAACCAACTAGCTTTAGACTCCACAGCAGAAATGTGACCACTGAGTCTGGGGAACCCGTACCCGAAGACTTCTTTGTGATTCGTGGCCGGTATAAATCAGAAAGGACCTGAACGGAAATGCTCCTGATGTTACAGTTTTCGGAGTAGATGAAGTGTGTGTGAAGACATGAGACCAGTTTGGGATGGTGCAAATGTGCTATCAGTCAGTGATGTTATGGTTACTAGACTTTATAAAAGAATGGTGCATCATAAACATATTTTTATTTTTATTTTCACTAAAACCTGTAGACAATTAGCACACCTTTCTCTAGGCTGTTATAGACTTGCAGATGTATTACCACTTATGGTGTCGTGTCATGGTGTTACTAACTGCCTTAAGCATGTTGAAGCACATTGCTCCTGTCTTCTCATAGCCCTCAGTGATACAATGATGTTTGGAGCCATGTAAAGCATTAATTTGCAAAACACAACTGTATTTATAGTCCAACTTACTGTCCATATTTTATAGTCTTTTTTTCTCCTTGAGCTATATAGCTAGTTGAAACTGATACATTATGCTTTCATGAGTTCTGGTTTGAACATAATTAAGCCTTGGTAAAGGACACTGCTAATCTTGAATAACTTTACCTACAGTAGAACAGCTACTCATTGTAACAAGGGTATCTGCATCTATTAGTCCATGTTATTCTATCCAGTCTTAATACACCCCAACTAACATGGTAAAACATAGTGTGTTTGATGCCTGTCTGTCATACTTTGCTTACTAGCCTAAACTAGCTTCCTATTGTGACAGGTGGTGACATTAAATATTTCTCTGCTTTTCTCTAATATTTTCTTTTGGAGTACACATGGATTTTCTGTATAATATATCTATAGAGCCATATACAATCAGAGTCCATAGCCTAGTGGTTAGGGTGTCCGCATATAAAGCAGGAGGCCCGGGTTTGAATCCCGGTGGAGGCTGGAAGTTTTTTCACTGTTCTAGATTTTCCAACTCATTATGTTTCAATTATTTATATATATGTATACATATATAGGCTCTATAGATATTTATAGGCTCTATAGATATATTATAAAGAAAATCCATGTGTACTCCAAAAGAAAATAATAGAAAAAAGCAGAGAAACAAATTGACAAAGAGTACTGTTTTATAAAATATTACTGTCTGTAGGAGAATCTTTTAAGGTACCCCCCATGCTAGCTATTCTTCAACCCCCCAACGTTAGATTTTGCCTCATTTCCTACAGACTTCCTTACACAGTTTCTACCTCCGCAGGTAATTTCTGTCGCGGAAAACCTCAGTGCCAAATATGCCATATTATGCTCATATATTTATGCTCATATTACCCTGGGCACCGTGGTTAAAATACCCAATGTTGACTATGGTCTAAGACCCCCTTACCTCTCTTGTGGTTCTAGCATTGCCATTTACATATTCTACTTTGTTCTTTGTAAAGGGGTTTATTATATAGGTGAAACAGGTTCTTGGTTCCACTTATTATGGTTTAAATCATAATATTAGGTTTAAATAATCACAAAAATCTAATCGTGATAATTTGGCAGGATTCCCTGTTTCCGAACATTTCAATCTTCATAGATAGTCTCTCAAAAACCTAACATGTATTTTAGTTGCCTCTAACTTCAAATTCGTAACTGAATGTCAACAAAAAGAGATCGATTGGATCTTTCATTATTGTTCTACTTTAATGTAGTTCTAGTGTGCTGATTCTATTGTCAAGAGTGAAAGCCTGACATGTACTGAAATAACAACTGTTGTGTTATTAATTATTGCCAGGAGTTGCCCAATCTTTTCTTTGTGAAATATGAACAGTTTTGAGGTGGAGGGAGGGTTACCATAGTTCACTCACAGAAATAGTTTAACACTGCCTCTCTAATTTCTTTGGAATTAATATTTTTTTGCCAGGGGGTTTGCTGTTTGACCTGCCAGTTTGTTTATTTGTCAATCCTGGTTCCTCACTAGTTATACTACTGCTTTATCTCACAATCATGAATTTGAGTCAGACATCATTCATAGTCTTAATTGTCTAATTGCAAGCTCAAACTTATTTGAGAACTAAAACATTGGAGATAATCTAGATAATTTTGTAACAGCATCTCAGTGGTAAAATGTTATTACCTCAATTCATTATCATTTACCTGCACTGCCATTGCCCCTGTACTTTTAACATAATGTATTACTCTAGTTATAGCCTTGGTATGCTTTGTGACCCATCAATTTATGGTTTAGTGTGGGTGTTTTGCTCACTCAACTTACCAACTGCAATTGTATTCATGTTATTTCTATAACTTATTCCATTTTACATTCTTTCCCTCAAACTTTTATCAGTAAAATAGCTATCACCTTTATCATGTTTTACTGCCAGAAAATGTACCTTGCCCAGAACCACAGTCCTGCACAACACATGGTGTAATCAGTAGGTCTTTGTAATAACCAAACATACCTTGCTTTCTGTTGGTCTGACAGCAGTTTTTAACTCAATGTTAATGATGGAAGCATTAATGAAGTTTCCATATGTTATGTATATAGGTATATAGACAAATGATGTAAACTGATGTAAATGATATCATGTGTATTGGAAAGACACTGTTGAAGTTTTATAATGGTTAGTATTGCACACTGTTTGTGGATCATTATAATGTTAAGTCTTGCATGCTATTTGGTGGATTGAAAATTATTATTGTTAAAAGATATGCTTCACTGATTCATCCTCAATCAAAATCAGATTAAATTTCTCGGACATGAATAACTTTATCATTCTTTATCCAGAATTCTGAAAGTAATCAATTAATGTAACACAGATGGTTGTATTTGAGTGAGACTCTGGCTATTAAAGGCATTGAAGACTCGCCCCAAATAGCGTGTGGCCATCTGAAAAAGTTAACTTCTGTTGCTTGCAAGTGACGTTTTGTTCGTGTCGCTACAAAATGCAGACAGTAATGAAACGTGATACCTTGTTATCTTTAGCTGGACCTGAGATGTCCATCGCTGTATCGTTTGTTACTGTGCTGTGGGTATTGACCGCAGCTGGATGTACTGACTGTACACTAGTGTCTTATTACCGACGGTAGCAAGCTGTGTGTGTATTTTCTGGGATCTATGGTGGTGTCTAACACTTCTGTTACACCTCATTCGAAACTAAGTCAGATTTCCGGCATTAGACGTTTCGTTTTGCGCGAGTCTTCACACCCTTGTGTCAAGTAAACCACAGTCAAGTATATGGTACAAATGTGCATGCCGTTCCTATGCACCTGAGGAGTTTTTTTTCCTTCACTTTCAGTGAATGATCTGGCTTTATAATCTGTCTTG